>DWGJ01002380.1:0-15971 GCA_018246895.1 Aspitha aspitha aspitha | reverse complement strand
GTGGTAGACTATGGCCTAAATCCCTCTCACTATGAGAGGAGACCCGGTCCAGCAGTGGACCAATAAAAAGGGTCGAATAACAACAGTAAGTGTGGTCAGACATCAAAACACCCGTCAGAACGTAATATACCTATATGTTTATAGGCTCTCAAACTCGCGTGCTACGTTTACATATGTATGCTTTGGTTTTTCTTATCCTCAAGTAAGTACTTATACTCAAGTAAGTATAGACGGTAACCGAACAAAAGCGTTCAGTTCTTCTGCGTTCTACGGATTCCATTTCTAGGTGTACGTTTTCCTTATATCTTAATTTCCTAATGTAGTCATGACTATGTTTATTACACAGGTAGCTTCGTGATGTTTTCCGAGACGACAGAAGAAATTAAAGTATATCGTGTTTATCTTAAAAAATGAATAAAACATCATAAAATTAGTTTAATATCATAAAAATAAGTTAAAATTATGAATAAATAATAAATGTACTTATCGGTGCACGAGGCATGGATGGTCCGGTAACTGGCAACCTTTATAATCGAGAAAGTTTCGTCTAATACCCTACCTACATTAAAATTAAATTTGAAGCTCAAACCAACGCAATAGAGAGGAAATTTGGGTGGGATGGTCATTGAGCTTTAACTTATGATAAAGGTTCGTTATTGGATTTGTATACGTTACTTTGATGGCTTAGTTTTGAATCGATTACACAGCACTATCTTCCCTTTAAATATGTGATGAGATCACCCTGTAATCGAAATTCAACCAAGATTTTTTTTTAAAACATGTTCATTGATAACACTAAAGCCCGTCAATAACTATGAAACAAAAAGAGGAAAAGGAAAATCTGTTGACCAAGAGAGAAGAAAAACATACTAAAATGCTTTTACCTATTTAAATGTAGATAATAATAATAATATAAAGATACTTAATTATCTTCCTTTAATGTTAATTTCGTAGACCTGCCACCATTTACCTCATGAGCCGCTTCTGCTAACGGTACCTTAAAAGGTAATAAAAACCGACATTCTCTATATTTTCCAACAGAACGCAGCGAGTTCTTCCGGAAAATAGGTTCGGTCTAACCGGCCCATTTGGTGCCAATCAAGCGACATAACCGTCACCGTCATTTATCCATAAATTGCGGAGGAAAGGTTACACTCGCAATACGAACTCGGTAATTTCTGGAAAGCCATCAAGCAATCTTTCGAGTAAACCTTTCTTTATTTCGGTGGATTACGATTGTCATAACTTTTAACTATACAGGAAAGTTGTTTTACATAATAATATACATTTCTATGGAGGATTGATAGGTATGTCTTTAATAGTAAAATAACTAGTAAATTTCTATAAATGAAACGAGCCTACGAAAAATAAATTGATTATATTCATGGGTCCGTCATACTCGCCCGATGTTTTACTATCGGATTTCATTTTGTTTTGAATGCTTATCTATGTGAAAAAAAATCTATAGATAGGGCAATTATGAATGACAGATCCAAGCTGTAATTTACGAGTATATATATACTCGTAGCTAGTATAGTATAGGAGGTTAATTAAATATAAAAACTGGCACTTAAATATTTTTTTCAAAGTTACGTAAAAACACCATATTACTTACCAACCCCAGTAAAATAATACTCAGTCAACAACTTAAGAATTATTTAAGCCAGGACTCAAGCCATTTTAAAGAATATGATTCATTTTCATTAATATAGGGACGCTGTAAATCCGAGTAATTTCATTTTTACATTTTCTTGTGGCAGTTTTTGTCTAATTATTCGAGAAAGGTACATAAAAAAGAATCTTGATCTTCTTCCTATTAACAACCTTTAACCTTCAAAGTCACACAATGATATATGTTCGGAAACTTGTATTCGAGAAAGCAATTTAAAGTTTGAAAGGCAACGTTATTTATTCTCGCGCAAGTGGCTTCTTAATAATTTTATTGATTGCATAACCGCTTCTTCCCCTTATTTTGATTACATACATATACAATGGAGTTTACATAAATTTTTCATCCCATTAAACGGTGTTCATTTCGAAGTTTTATACGTATTTTTATTATACATATACCTACTTATTGTGAAATCATCCGTAAACCATTTCTAAGTGTAAAGATTCTGTCAGTTGCGTAAAAATTGCGTTATTGGATACAACAGAATATTTAATGATACTTACTTAATAAGAGAGTGCTGTTCATTTACTGCCAAAATTGTTTCCATAGTTACAGTGAAAAGATTCCAAACAATTCCATTTTGAGTTGAGAGTTTTCCAACATGCAGCGTCCGTGCAGTTTGTTTAACAATATTCCAATGCTTTTATTTTACAGAGCAAATCCTCTGCTTTGAATCGCTCAAAGGACCTATTCCTATTTACTAGGGGTAGGTACGTTTGTAAATAAAAATTCGAATGGTTTTATTCGGGATTGAAAGTAGACACATATTTTTCGTCCTAGACATCTTACGTATTTTCATCGGCTTATGTGTACATATTGAAGTTGGTGATATAAACAAATGAGGCTATAAACACATAAAATAAGAACAAATAAGACTAAGTTTTTTTTTCAATATGATACAAATGAATGCTTATGCGTAATACCTTCGATGAATTCATTTAGAAATGACGACATAAACATGGTAAATACGAATGTTCCGAACATTCATTATTCTGTAATTTACAAGGTTATTGAACCCACGATTAAAAGGTGTTTTACAATTACAATTTACGAAATTTTTTTTATTGTTCTTGTGGCAAAATTTCCGGATAATGTGGGGCAACAACCATAATTTATCGGATCATACGAAGTTCATTCACCCAGAAGTTCTGTATGGACATTATGGTCTTATAATATAAAAATGATACAGCCCACAATCTCGATAAAGGGACCAATGACGCGTTTACATACTACTAATAAAGGAACGTTACCACAGTTAGGAGTAGGTAGGTACTCTTGAACTTGCTAGTACTCCATGCGGATATCGGGAAACTCTTATAATGTTTTAATAATAACATGCAATGGGGTACCAAACTGTATTAATATTTATATTAAAATGTTATTCAGCAGAACCATCCAGTTACGGGATTCTCATTCCATCCTTGTACTCAGTATTGGTAAATAAAAAATCATGGAGCTGCTTTTTGTACAATGTCCTTAAATGACCTGTATGCTAAATTTAAATTTATTTGCAAGTTTTTTGAATGGGGGCAATGGGCATGCAAATGGGGGCATTTACACTTCTCTCAAAACGGCAATTATAACAAAATCTGGGAATAAGTTCAGTATAAAAATTATGATATGAACCTACGCCTAGTACAGAGTGGCCTTGTATCCCTAGTTGAGAAATGTTACAAATTAAACAAAAATTCAATATTACATTAAAATCCGACTCATGCCGAAATCATGCTTTAAACAGCTTAGGCTTAGCTGAGAAAATGTTTATAAATATTACCTATAAACAAAACCCTCCAACTAAGTCCATTGAAATATATATTACTAGAACCTGCAATAACTTTAATAAAATGTCAGATACAAATGCTTTCATCTCAAAAAAACTATATAAAGGTACATAAAATAATTCATCTTTTTTAAATTCAATATCATACATATGATACATTGTCATTACCTACATTAATTATGACTGATATACATATACCAAGAGACAATTACCATACCATACCATAGAATACCATATTTACGGATAATAAAGGAGTCACCAACCCGTAGTCAGCTGTTAATTTTATCTTATCTTTGTCAGCAATAAAACTATCAACGCCAGTCTCCAATCTTTTCTGAAGATCTGTAATTAAAAGTGTGTCCAACTGTAAAAGAACTTTTTCAGGGATCTTTTTTGAACATTTCAATTAAGTAAGGTATCGAATGCCCGATTAAAAAGTTAATTGAGTTCTTCGAGCTTTCATCTTAAGAGGGATCAAAGTTTGCGGGTAAAAACTTATATTCAGCAAAGAAATGTCTTTACACAAAAAAAAAACTTTTATCACTCTTTATTCCTAAATATTATTACAAAGTTTTCTAGTAACTATAGAGTACCCCATAACAGGGATTACATTATAATAAAGAATTTTTGTCAATGTAATTAAAACACTACGCTTTTGTACTACCAAAGATAGAAAAAAATTGACAGGTTATTGTATACTTTTCGATAAGTTTCAAAAAATCTGCTGATCTTCGCCCGAATTTCAAGCTGGAGAAACGAGAAACTTAGACGTAGAAAAGTTACCGATGTAGGTTTAGGAGTTATCAGGCTGAAGAAACAATGGGCGAATCACAAAATTTTGAAAGACGACAGAATCAAAATGTTTTCGATTGCAGTTCAAGACTTTGTAAAATATAAAATTGGCTGAAGAAGGTGATGAATGAATAAAACCCGTGAGAAATTGCTAAATTCAGGGAATACGGAAAATGGTCAGTTGGCCTCCATAAATGGCATTGCCAATTATGGAGGCCTATGTCTATGTCTATGTCTCGATCTCTTAAACATGATTTACAGATGGATTTGAGACGCCAGTTAAAGAACCGTACTGTAATTTTTACAAGTAAAACATATCATACACGTAGCAAGCATCGGAGTGTACTTAAGTGGTCATTGAATGAATGTATTGTATCTCAAATAGGATTAAATGTGACCCCGACGTCCTGCATATGCTTCCTTCCAACGACTTTGATTTCATCATCCAAGGGAAGCGATCTTCTCTACTACTACGTTCTTTTCAATCAGGTACAACAGGTTAAGTCAGGTCAAGAATCCGAAGGCATTTTTCTTTAGGTATTGAATGACTTACCTACTTATGTACTTCAAAAACCCTATCAAACAGTTCGAAAGAACCTGCAGCTACAAAATCATGGTCTTATGATCAATTTAAAATTCAAGAATGTTTAATATGAGGGGTCGGTCACTGATTTTCACTCGGTCTTGTTTGTATATTGTACAAGTGGATGTTGTTTTAGGACTAATGAGTTCTTTGCACATATTTTCACACGATACCTCATCATCCCTGTACCTACTTGTTGAATATGCATGTTTTGAAAAAACTTATTTTCACGTACTTAATAAAAACATGTTTATGAAAGCGTTTATGTACACAAGATTAAATTTTCAAAGCTTTTAAAATAAACACAGGTATTTTAACTCGATTTCTAACGTTGTGCACTAATTTTGTAATAAAATCTGTGTTATGGTCATTTTTAATTCAGATATTTGAACATTATTCTTATCTCATAAATATTTGTCTTCAATGAAATGGACTATGTTTACTATTTCTCTACTGTAGTTAAATTACCGTCGGTGCCATGTTTGATAAAAGTTGGAACAGCGCAATTTGAATATATCCCACACAATTATAATAGAGCAACATGAATTTGATCCTCGTAGCCTCTTCCATACAAACAGTTCCGGTTAACTACACACACCATTAAAGTTAATAGTAAAACTGATAGCTAGAGATAATGCCACCAAATTATATTTCAGTCTTTCCGACTACCAACAACAATAGCGCCTATATATTGTATTTAAAACTATTAAGCGAAAAACTTTATTTTTTAACAGCTATTGGAGAATTTATTAACGAATTTACGAACGAATGAGCCAATTATTTTTAGTTGCTTTCTTTTTCGCATGTCGGTAAGGTCAGACACGTCCTCAAGTGGACCATGCATTCCTACATTCCTCTTCATTTTGGCTTTTAAAAAGAGTATAGATATTAGTTTGTTCCACGTTTTATGTTACCACCAATAAATTTACTGATATTCAATGATTTTTATCCTATATGTAGAATTAAGAAGGGAAATGACATTCCTGTCTGCCATCAATGGCGTTATCTATGCGCTAAGTTGGAACGCCTTAGACATTATTAAGAGAGAACACCCGTATCCAGCGGTGGGACTATACTCGTAAAAGGGTCGGAAAAATAAAACAGCGGGACAGAATAATATAAACGTTGCTATCTAAATTTGGTCGTACTGCACGAAAATAAAATCCTGTATAAAAATATTAGGAAAGACCCTGTTTACAGTATAACACAATCAAAGTAATAAAGAGGAGGAGAGCCGCAAACCAAAATATAAAACGAGTATATCTATGTATTTGGTATTATGTGCAAAAGTTTTAAGAATAAAAGAATTTTGTGCCTAATCCGAATTTTCATCATCACTTGCTGCAAAGAAGAAATTAATATATAACTTTTTTAATAATTACATTTTTGAATAGTTACATAATGTTTATCCCTAAATATGTGAGGAATACATAAAATAATAAATTATATGTTCTCGACATTGATAACAGTAAAAGCGTAGTTATGTAAATCCACTGTTCGTATTATGCCAACGACATAATCGAAGTTCTAAATACTTGAGCACCTCGAAGAGACATTTGCGGACAAGTGACAAAGGATCCGGTGTTCTCTCCGGAGACAGATTTACGATTGCCGCAAATCCTTAATGGCTGTTTCTGCTTCTCTTTATAATAGTTCTTTGTTAGAAATATCTTAGAGAAGACAATCCTACTTTGCGGGTTTATTAAATTTTCTCCTTCATTTCTCTACAACTTATTCTACAAATCCATTGCAAAATAGCTTTCTTGAGAATTATTTACGATTCCAACTGTTCTCCAAGATGGGTTATTGAATGGGTTATTGGGTTTTAGGGCTCGTCATCATAGGAACGACAGAACAACACTAACTACATACATGCCTACCCTCCCTACTAGTAGACTTGCAAAGTCGAGATATCTTTGAGAATTTTTTGTACTATTGTCTATTTTTCGATATACATACGTTCCATTTACAAAAATGGGGCTACATAGATACTTGACAATATTTATGAATTATGTTATAGTTTTGTTTGTTAAATAAAACCGAAAAGTGTTAGAGTTGGCTTCAGTAAACCAATCTGAAGAACACTCAAACGAAGCACAGTTAGTCCAGGTAGTGATATCCAGCATATATGTATTTCCGTTCTATCGCTCGATTTACAAAGCAAATACTCCCCGATATTCACCCGCTTTATTCAATTTACAATACGTTATATTACTCGCTTATATTTCAATAGAAAATATGTACCTATGCAAAACTTTTGCAATGATTTAGAGGGAAGACTTCCTACTCTCAGGGTTTGTGGTTTCATCCTGGCACAAACATCTGACTCAACAAAGATAGGTGAGTTATCATAATTAGATGTTATAAAAACCATTGAAAAGAAGGAAGCCATTTATAAACCTCGTAATAATATGGTGTATAGCTCTAAATATGTTTTTATCTCAGAAATATTACGATAATACTATAGTCTAAGAAATCTCACAGTATATTATTAAAGTAATTCAGAAGATCTTGTAAGCATGACCCACCCCATACCCTATTCGGCACGCAAATTTGTGATCTCGATCCGATGAATTATAGACTGATTGTCGAGATATATAATCTGTATTCTTTAGCTAAAGCGAAAATATTCATATAAAATACAAACTACGACTATTACAACAAAAGTTCCATTCTATGTATAATATTATCCTGGTCTGTTATTCTTATAAAATAAATCTATCTAGACTTATAATAAATTAATAGAGAGGTGTGGGTAGGGTAGGTAGGTGAATTGTGTACATGAAATATATTTCCAAAATAACTATCAGGGCGTGATTAGGAATCGATACTGATGCCAAAAATGCAATCAGTAAATTTTTGTCTGTCCGTCTATCTGTCTTTATAACCGTTATAGAAACAAAGGCTACTCGACGGATTTTAACGAAACTAGGTACAAATATTTTTCATAGTCCTGAGCTGATTATAGTATGCTTTTCATCACGCTACAATCAATAGGAGCAGAGCAGTGAAGGGAAATGTTGGGAATACGGGAGAAGTTACTCCATTTTTTAAGCTCCTACATCCAATAAATAGTGGAGAAATATTGTTTTATACCCGTGCGAAGCCGGGGCGGGCCGCTAGTATATTATATACATAGCAGGAATCATTGTAGTGTAACTATTTTACATTTCCGCATAGTGACCTAACAATATCCCTCGCACAGGAATTCGCGAAGAGCTTGTTGTAATTTAAAAAAACCTTCGTTTTACCGTGTGAAATTCGTGAAGAGGTTTTTGTAATGAAAAAAAAACAGCGCTTCACTTAACCATGTTATACGTACTTACGTACTTATATGACTGTCGAGTGGTTAGAGACTCTGACTGCAAAACCGGCGGTTGTGGATTCGATTCCCACCCGGAACAAACATTTGTGTGATGAGCACATTTGTTTGCTCTGTGTCTGGGTGTAATAAAAATATCTATATAAGTACATATGTATCGTATGTATGTTTAACAGCTGTCCGGTCACCATAACACAGGCATTAAATTGCCTAATTTGGGATTAGACAGCCGTGTGTGGAATTGTCCCCGGTTATATATATAAATTTCTACGTGTATATATTGTATGAGCGGGTGTCGTGTTTTCATACATTATCGTTGTTATTGCGCCTCCGCGGCCGGAAGCCGCCGAACGCTCCGCGCCAACGTACAGTTGTGTAATTCTTGTTACGATTAAGCTGTAACTTATAGCGTTAACGTCGGATTGTGTCTTATTTAATGCAACCAAAGGAATTCGAATTCATTTATAATCGCTCCATTTGTCTTCGTTTATTCATTTTACATGTGTCTAATTGAATATTCATGTAACTTTCATACATTCATAAGTAGCATTACTTGAAATAATATAAATAAATAAGAAGTAATAATATAAAACTGAAATAAAATCTATTTAGTATTTATTAGTCAATATTACCAATAAACTAATTCACACTAAATAATGCATCTATACTGCTGATATTATAAAGATATACCTTTGTATGTTTGTAATGTTTTCACACAAAAACTAGTGGACCGATTTCAATACTTCTTTCACAATTATAAAACTGCGTTCTTACTGAGTGACATAGGCTACCTATATTACATAGAAAAATTAGACATCCCTAATAAAATAATCTGACCCACGGTGTGAAAAAATTAGTAATTTATATGGCAATACAACGTTTGCGGAGTCTGCTAGTCTCTTATATGTATAAAAATCCCGTGTCACGATGTTCGTTTGCGATTATCTCCGAAACCACTGAACCGATTTCAATGAAATCTTGAATGTATCTATTGTTTGGTCCAACTTAAAACACAGGATCTTTTTTATCTCAACTGATAATCTAATTTTTTTATTGCAAAATCAATGTTTTCTTATAGGACAACACTTAGTCGGACAAAAATCATGGTACGGAATTTTGACATATATGATTTAACATATGTAACCACGGCAACGCGTGGTCAGGTCCACTAGTCAGTACATAGTATAAAACAAAGTCGCTCTCTCTGTCCCTATGTATGCTTAAATCTTTAAAACTACTCAACGGATTTTGATGCCGTTTTTTTTATAGATAGAGTGATTGAAGAGGCATGTTTATATGTAAAATAATCATTGTATAGGGAAAGGGGAATTGTTTTACTCAGTAATGAATGAAGGCAGTAATGAATAAATCAAAACTACTGGATCGATTTTAGTCATTTTTTCAGTGAGTGACATAGGCTATATATTTTATACCCGTGCGAAGCTGGGGCGGGACGCTAGTTAGTATGTTATAAAATGTAGAGCGTGTAGATTACGTGTTCGCCGCAAAATAAAAGCATCGGAGTCGCAATAACAAAAGAACCGCTGATAGGGGTCCGGGAGTGAAATTATTTTAATCATGTGGGTCTGGCGCAGGCCCGCTCTCGTGCCGCGGGCTCATTAGGGCCGCGCGGAGCCCTAACGAGGATTTTATGCTTTTATTGCTGCCATAGGAAATGTTAATGTGTCGCGATCATCGGCGCCCGTAAAACCAACCTCGTAAACGCTCACAGCTCCCTTCTCAGATTTCACATGTTTGTCAGACACATTATTCAATACGTACAATATGTATGTACGTCCATACAATAAACATTTTCCCTGTCGGTACTGGTTATTTTTGTTCATGAGAATATAAGTATGACGAAAACTTTAGCAACGACGCTTGTCGTTCTATGACCGTTCGATCGTTGAATGATTGATTGCCTAATTGACGGACCGAGTGTTGTCACTAGACTACATTGTTACGTAATAGCGTAACAACGTAAAGCAGCGTCGCGCTGCTCTATTTCGTCGTTCCATAACATTCAACTTTGCATGTGAAGAAGCCCGTATTAATATTACATACTAGTTTAATGGGCGAGATGGTATCGTCGTGTGAGCGGTCCGATCATGGGGGTAATTTGTGGGGGGGGGGCAACGAACCGCGATCCGCGCCCGCATGCATGCCCATTGTCCGAGGCACAATGCGGACCGCATGCGACCGCATTGATTTAACTTCCAAGTTCAGCGGAGTCTTCGCTGCAACTTTGTTAGCGTGCGACGCGAAGTTTCCAGCGCCCGCCCGTCGTGTTGCAACCGGCGCGATAACCGATAGCTGTTCTTTCTTTCTTTTATTCATTCCACAGTAGTCGGTTAATGTAACAGCGATTAAGTTTGAGTGCAATGAAATTTATTCATTTCTCAATACAACTTTGAATACAAATATACAAGTTACATATGAAAATGTTCATTTTGAGCGTCTCGTTTAACGGAAACATCGGTCTTTCTGTTCGTCCACTTTCGGTGTGTTTTAAAAAAGTTCCTTTTTTTCAATTTACACATGAAATAAATAATAAAATAGCTTAAGTGATATACAAATTGTATGCACTTCGCTCGCAGCAGCGCTGCCGCCCATTTCTACTGCGAAACAATTGTAATCAAAATAATTTGTATTGCGGTCGGAATTGTATGAAGGGAATGGTGTCTGAACTGATGTATATACTGTAGGCAATTGTCTCGGTGCTCAGTGGTTGGCATGCGTTTTTGACCAATTCGTAATAAGACAGATGCTAATTCTAATTAATACTAACTGCACTAATATATGCGAAACGACCTAAACGCTATTCGTACTGCTATTCAAATGCCAGGTGCATTAAGAAATAATAGTGACTTTCGCTTTTACGTTTGTAATTTGTTCACACAACAAGATTAATAGACGCATTCTGCGTCTTTCGGAATTTTCGTCTGTGACGCCAGCTCTGCATTTATTTGCCAAGGCAATGCCCCTGCAACGTTTAGCGTTTTAATTTTATCTCACCCGAATCGGATCGAATTCGAAAGATTATTAGCAGTCGTTGAATCGTGATTGTAAAATGCGATTGACGAGATATAAAGGTCGCAGATATAACCATTATTGTTGTTCGACCCGTTTATTGGTCCGTTGCTGGACCGCAGTCTCCTCTCACGTGAGAGGGATTTAGGCCCTAGTCGATCGCGCTGGTTAAGTGCGGATTGGTGGACTTCACACACACCGCAGACAATATTACATACTTTACAACATCTATAAGGTGTGCGCAGGTTTCCTCACGATGTTTTCTTTCAGCGTTGTACCAAGCGATATTTAAATTTTCGTCATAAAACGCACGTAACAAATCAGAGGTGCGTGCCCGGATCGGACGCAGACCTCACGAGCGGGAGGCTGAACTTCACACCACTAGGCTTTCACTGTCCATTGGGTACTACAAATGTTATGAGGATTGCAATTCGCGTTCCAGCTGCTGGTAAACAGTGCTAGTACGGTGCAGTGTATGCTCTGTATTGCGCAAGTCATCGTCGCTGTGTTCGTGTTCACTTTCGCCCGTTGCACGTTCATTATTACACGCTTTATATTAGTTTCACCTGCATGTATATATGTTTGCTCGTTCGTATGTAATAGGCTACATTGAACGCAATTTCGAGCCACTTGGAATCTACAGATTTGATTGAAACTTGTACTACACTTATCAGAGGACGGTGAGAATATGATAAATTTGTAAAATTATTTAATTTTTTTTTCTGATCGAGATCGAAATCGACTACCTCGAAAATCGACTAAACCATTAGGTACTAATAATTATGGTATTAAATAAACACAATATATACAGTTCGGAGTTGGTGGATAGGTTCTTAATAATATCACCGAGGTGAACGTTAAGCAAATTAGCGATGCAACATAATCGAATCGCAGTATCGGACGACGCGTAATCGAGTTGAAATGCCGAGCGGCCATTAAACGCCGCTTCGAGCGTAGGTACCGCGCGCCACGTGGACGCCGCGCCGCCGCCGAGCGACACTGGCTGGCTGTATGTTAATTATACACCGGATGCACACTTCCTCGCGTTCGGGCGCGTCGCGTCCCGCCGATTACCTACGCTGCGTCGTGGACGTCGGCGGCGGCGGCGGCGGCAACACGAGCCGCCTGCGCGCCTAAATATCACGCGTTCACGTAATCTATACTAATATTGTAAAGCTGAAGAGTTTGGTTGCTTTTTGTTTGTTTCGTTGGTTGGTTGCTTGGTTGAACACGCTAATCTCGGACTACTGGTTCGAATTGAAAAATTATTTTTGTGTTGAATAGTCCATTTATCGAGGAAGGCGATAGGCTATATAACATCACGCTACGACTAATAGGAGTGGAGCAGCAATGACAAATGTTGCAAAAAAGGGAACATAGTGACTTCCCCGCGGGCGAAGTTACGGGCATAGTAAATCTATAATAATAAATCTTTATTTATTTACAAAGAATAAGCTAATAGTAAATGGGTGGCCAGGGTCTTCTTTCAAGGACCGTTGTACCTGAGTAAGAAGACCCTAAGTATTTGTTTGGTTACCTTTTGGTTACCTTTTTATGTGTTTGCGTGATGGTATAATAATATAACAAATGAGAAATACGCTGCAGCCGAGGCAGAAATATCGAATTGCAGGAGGTTGAAAAGAATTTATGTAACCGGTTGTTTTTTTTTATACATTTGCACGTCCCTATCGTTTGTTGTTTCCATTCTTTAATTCTCTGTAATGAAACTTTCATCTGACAGTTTGAGTTGATTAAGTTACTGTTTCTCTTTGACTGCACCCCTTCCGGCTTAACCTAAAAACTGCGGGCTCTTTGAAGCGCTTTGAACGCGTCCTCTAACACGTAATTATTTTATAACGTTCGCGGCGCGCGTACGAACCGGGGGTAACTATGCTGACGTGTTCTAAATAAAAGCTATTTTTGGTCTACCCTCGCGTTATATATGTACGTATCTTAGCGGTCATTGATTATGTCAAAACTTTTCTTGAAATTACAACTTGCTATTGGTGTTATGTTTAAAACTGTTGTCAGTTGATAATTTTCAATGCATAAAAGTAATAAACGTAGTGTGTGAAACGTATGTGATTTTTCGAAGTTTGAAATTGTCGAGTGTTCGATTTTTCAAACGCCAATGCGCCGGTGACGCTTGCTTTATTTTTGATTAATTGCACCCGCCGTCGACATCGATAATGTTAACCGTACATTATTTATACTAATATTATAACGCTGAAGAGTTTGTTTGCGTGTTTGGTTGAACGCGCTAATCGCAGGAACTAATGATTCGAATTGAAAAATTATAAAGTCTACATACATTAGTTATAAATATAACCACTTCGTAACACGCGTAATAAATTGCGATGACTTCATTACACGAAAGCCGGTGACAAATAATTGCGATTACGTTTCGCTTGCGGTTAGCGCCTGTCCGCTGGTGATTGATGTTGCACTAGTGGACATGAATCTGTCCGTAAGTAACAAACCTTAAAACCTCCAGTACCTACTACCCGCTTCCCATATTCTGCATAATATGTTAAAGATAATTAAGTTTCATCATTAACGAACTGATTAATTAACATTAACTCGACAAGAATCTTAAAGCGAAACACGCTTGTTCTCGTGCTGATGTAATAGTTACCCGAGATCATCGCAGCTCACAGCAATATCACACCTAATGGCATGCAGATATTGTATTTGCAGTTGCATAGTTAGAGGTCAGCGAAATAGAAAGCGATACGGTGTAAATGTAGCCGTGTTTGTGTTTGGCGTGTTGTTAACGCGTACATTTGTCGAGGGCGAGTTTGATATCTGTGAATTCAATCGGGGCGCGTTTCGGAAAACCAGCACCGAAGCAAGCCTAGATCGGAGTTGCAAAAAGTACATAAACTTTTCACATAGCTCGAGGCGTTGTCTGAAAGAGTAAATGCAGGGATATTACTTGAGATTCCCGGCCGTTTACAGACGTCGGGAATCTTTTTTCAGATGAAAGAACGTGTTTTGGAGGCAATTGATTAAAGTGAAGTTATCATACAATACATAGGTATATCTCGCTGATGTCGTATTTGAAGCGTACATATTTTTATCTCAAACGGTCAACGGGATGCAGCTCTGTACATCAAAAGTATGCTCGTTTTAGGGATAAGAATAAAATGGTTTTATACTGGATTAATGCTTAAACATCCTGATTGCTAAATGTTCATAAAATAATATAATGTTTATCGACTGTATAGAATTACCTGAATACATACACTTAATGCCTAATTTAAAGTCAGAAAGCTGTGTGTAGATAATTGTTATTTTCATTTTTATTATATTATTACTGTTATTAATACCTACGTATATTTTTAAACGACCTGATGTGTTAAATTCATTATTACATTATCATGTCGTCGTGAATATTATTGCTTTCGAATAATTTAACGCCGGTATATGGAATAGCATGGGGCCCGAGTCCCGAGGAGATAATGATTCGCTTCAAATCAGCGGGTATGCTAATGAAGAATTAAAAATTCACTGCGTAGGATTTAATTAGTGATTCATGTTTTGTGCGGCTCGTCTGTGTGTTGTTGCTTTTGTAGGCTTTTATTTTTTTATACATATTATTATACGTGTTCCTCGGACCGCGTCCTCGCTAGCGACAACAATCTGTACGAATTTATTATATAATAAAAAGTCTCATTACTTCGTTCAATTAATGACTTTGTTCGTTATCCAGCAATCTAGTGCATGCTAAAGGTCCCCTGCGACGACTATGCCGCGTCCAATCGACGTGCCCACCTCACCAATGTGACTTGCCAGTCGACAATCTCGTCCGGTCCATTTGATATTTCTATTAAAAAAAAACTATGAATGATGAATGTAGATGAAGCACGGCAGATTTGTAAGGACAGAGATATTTGGCACTTTCTGCCTACCCCGTTAGGGACCTGGCGTGACGATATGTATGTATTAAAAAAAAGAAACTGTTTAACTAACAGCCGTACCGTTTGCCGTGCCGTGCCGAAGACAGCCGTTTCCGTGGTTCGGCTACGTGATGATTTTTAAAACGCGACGAACACAGAATAACCACGTACGTTAGTTCACTAATAATAGGTATCTACGTGTAATAAGTGTTTATTTCTGATCGTCGTTAGCTCGCGCCGGCCCGTAACCACGGGCGGCAGTGCAGCCGAGGTCGCTCGCTCGCTCATACTTCCAAGGTAACAAACGCATTCGTCTCGTCCGTATGCAGTTGCAATCGTCTTTGTATTCGCCATTACGTCTATGTAGAAGCATAATCACAATTATTAATATTTCATTACCTACATCCTTTGTCTATAATTATTGCAATTGTAACAGAATTATCGTAGTAGGTATGTACCTATTGTAGGCTGTTCTGTTTATTGAGGTATTGTTCCCAGCTTCAAAATATCCCCATACCAAATTTCGTTACAAAGCGTAACAGACAAACAGAATTACTTTGCACGTATTATGCACGTAAACCTTTCTCTTGAAGCGCTCTATGTATTAATCAAAACCGCATTAAAATCTGCTGCATAGTTTGAAAGATCTAAGCGCATATAAAAGGCAGGAAGCAACTTTGTTTTAGCTATACTATTGTTTAGATAATTTGTCGAGTCATTTCAGTCCGCCACATAGATGAAATCGAACAAATATCTCATTTAAAAAAGAAAATATTCGTCCTAAGAGCCGCGATACATTGGTCTTGATGATGTTCATAATGAAACGAATGCGTTGCAGTTGAGAATAGACAATTTTATTTCCTCTATCTATGGTACACTAATGTCGTAGTACA
>DWGJ01002379.1:0-15973 GCA_018246895.1 Aspitha aspitha aspitha | reverse complement strand
TATGCCGCGCAGAGAAACTGCAATATAAAAAGTGTAAAATATTAGTCTTTTAATGCTTATTAATAACGAGGCCCGTCATATTGTCTTGCCACACTGGAGAGTGTAGCCGCACGTTAAATTATAATAATATCTAAATATGTATAATATGTATAGCGTGAATTGATTTGTATGATTTCGATGTGAACCTAAAAGAATATTAGCGTGGGAAACATACTTCTTAGAATGTTGCGTTATTCCTGTGAATTGAAAACCTAATTTCGCTCGCTTACACCTTTACCAAAAATTGAAATTTAATTTGGAACAATGTGAAAATAATCTGTACACTTGAACACGGAACGATCAGATGACAAGCCAGCCGGTCAGCGCCGGTCGGGATGCGGCAACTTTTTGTCGCCTGAACGCGCAAATACTACGGGAGCAGCAAAAATTTCTCGTTACAGCGCCGCAAATTAATATTAAATGTTTTTGTTCCGAGTCGCCGTCGCCGTACTGCGCGCCAATTGGATTTGCGTATTGAGTGCGCCGCGTCATCGCTTTCATGTTTTTCTGATTCAATTTGCAGCGTCGTAAGAGTCAGCTTTCTGGCGGTGCCCGGGGATCTTCTAAGCATGCTCGTCTTTAAAAACTAACAAATTAGTTTTGACCGCAGTCATTACAAAAATGGAGCAGTCTGTACAGAGACTACTCAATGTGCTAGAGAGCGGCTCGTGGCGGTTCTTGACGATCGAATTACTTTCCTTTAAACCGTACTTTGCTCGATTTGTCTAATCGTAAAATGATTGACGTGACGTAAAATGATATTACAAGTAAGCTGGTCGCATGGCAATATTTAGATATTGCATACTCGGTGCATGCCTGCACAATTTATTCTAATCGCACGTTTAGTGCCTACATTTATCAGTTCATGGAATGTAAAACACATTAAATACATAGGCTAGGTAGAGACTTCTGTAATTCGCTAAATTTTATTTCCACATTTAATTCTTGCATGGTGTCAAATAAAGTAAGATCTTGTAAGCATAACAAGAGTTAACAATACATTAATGGTGATTTTGTATAAATAAACATTTAGTAGATAAATTCCCACGAATATTGACACTGATCGGCTCGGGGGCTCGGGGCATCGGGCCGCCGGCCGGCGCGTCGGTCGCCGCTAATGTTTGCTTCATTAGACAATTGTGTTTCGTTGAATTAGACTAATTGTCTTCTTGGAACTGTGGGGTTTGGAATGTCGATTAGTTGAACATACTCCGCACAGGACTCGAGGTTCACCAACGCGGTCACCCGCAACGAGAGGTCTCGTGGTTTAGGACAGTTTGTGTACTGAACTGAAAGAGACGTGAATTATTGTTGATTATTTTTATTTGTTTAACTGGACGCGAGCCTATTAGGGCTTCGATTAATGTCCACCGATGGGTTTGGCAGTTTAAATACCACCGTCGGCAACCCCTTGCGTACTAATATAATTAATAAAGTACGAAATAATTGGTTCCACAAAGCGTTAGTTTCTTATACAGTAGTACGAGTTTCGCTCCCCGCCGCTACCCCGCCGCTACCCCGCCGCCAGCTAGCGGCGCGCCATCCACTGCCAGCTCCGTTGGAGCAGCTTTATAATTACCACATGTGAAGTTAAACTAAAATGTTATATAAATGTAAATAACAGTAGGAACCTCTTACGGACGAGGATGAATGACTGCTTTGATGAAAGTTCGAAGCGTAATAAATTTTGCTAAAACCGTACCCGCCGGAAACCCTTCTGTCGGAGTATCCCTGAGGGAATAGGAGTGACAATAGCTTTAGCTATGTGTTGTGTAGACGACTCTGGCATGCTTTAGTTTACACTAACTAAACAGGTATATTTTATAATATCGTATAACACTTTTTCTACATTTATCTACTTCCAAAGCACCACGAGAACAACTCCATGCGTTCCGGACATCAACAGAAGCTACTATCATAGAGGAGCACCGGACCGGAAGCAAATCCAGAGCAGCTTCGCTAATTAACTTGTTTAGTTTATAGCTCTGTTCGTCGCCCGCCGCCCGCCCTAACGGGACTCGGCGCCGAACACACCCGCCACTCAACTGAACTGCATCATTATTAGTTGGGAACTACGTTCATGGTCACTCGTTTCTGTGATTTCGATAATATAATTCGATATCCATCATCAATGTTAACAATTTGGTCGTAAGACAAAAACGTTCTGGATTTGACTCCGGCCCCCGACGGGCGCCGCGCCACACCGACCGCTGCTCGCTCGGGTGAGCTCTATAAGAAACGCAGTAATCGCATCGCGCCTTACGCCTGTATCTATAAGAAGCTAATTAAATCGTAGCGAATGTAAAACTATACAGACGTAACGGGCTGGACGTCACTTAGCGAGCTCCTTATAGAGAACACGCTTGGAAATTAGCAGCGAGCGGCCGCCGGGTTGAACGGTACGCAAATTAAAATTAATTATTCTGTTTACACTGAACTCAACCTACATACTCGCGCATGCGGTCCACCAGTTCCCGCTCGGGGCCGCTTGGACCCAGGAATGTTGCACCGCACACCTGCCGCTACAGACCCCGCGCTTCGCGGAGACGCGGGTGCGAAACATTTTGCTAGTAGACGGCAACTTGCACATTGATTTTAATTACATTTATATGTATATCGTAGGTAGTAACATTTCATAAAGTTGCTGGAAATTATGGAAAGAGATAATATTAGCGACTTAGTCAGACACACTATTATACAGCCGTCCACTCAGGGAGCGGTTTGGCCATACCGTAGCTGAGCAGCCTCGCTTCATTGCTTATCATCATAATGTGTATGACTGAGCTCTACGCCAGCGCGCGACTCGTATACCTCACACATAATAGGTACCTACTATAATTATTACCTAAACAGCACAAAATAACAGATGAAATTAATTTACGAAGAAAGCATTAGCAAGATTGTAAATAACAGGACTCGATAGACATCAGGCTGCTACGTTATGTAACTGGCTAGATCCGACGGCCGAGACGAAACAATAGCACGAACCGCGCACACTAGTCCCCTTCGCACTCCGCAGGTAATTCCCAGTTAGAGGGGAACTGCAGAAACAGTGCAGTCGCTGCATCGCGCGGCGACTCTCCCGCGGGATGCATCAGATGCTATCGACGAGGAATTGAAAGCCCATTCCAATGAACGATCAGTGGATATACTCAAATCGAACCATTATTATAAACAGGTCATCCGTTTGATAGTCATTCATATTGTCAGATACATTTAACGGTACCAGCGAGTGGATTTACATTTAGCGACGAAGTTTTATGGAATAAATACTATTTGAAATTCAATTGTAAGTATCTATTTATTTTTTATTGCGGACAACCAGGTAAGCAGAGTTTTATCGAATGATGATAAATCGATACTATATTTAGTAGTATGATTAACTTAAATATGATCCACGCTAAATGCTAATTTGTCTTGTTACTTGGTGACCAGCGATCACAAATCAAACGGTCGACCACGGTCAAATCTTAGAACGAGTCACACACAATCGTCTTATTTCACAGTAGGCTGAACCTGTATTGCTGTATAATCATACGAAATTGAATTCGCTACCCCTCTCAGTCGCCGGCGACATTATTCACTGGATCGGTAAGTCAATCGTTCACTTTGCTCACATCCAACTGAAGCTATTCATTGTTATCTTTCATCAGGATTACTCCTTAATTCCAGTATACAGGTTAACCGCACGCCTCGATTTGGTCATTATAAGTGCAAATGATATCGCTGCCGCCGCTGGCTTTATTGGGCACTATCAAACGTAGCTGTATTGCTTAATACAACGACTCTCATTATCGCTAGTCTCAGCGTTGTATTGCTCTTTAAAGTACCCTCCAACAGAGGCAAAGCATATTGTGTCTAAGTACATAATTAAAGTCAAAAGTGCGCGCCGGGATCTGAATCCGACCCCTTCAATGGGAGATGTAAATTCCAACCACTAAGTTACCACTGCATAGGAAAACATTCTCTTACAATAATACCTAATAATTACGAGCACATCGTTAGTTGTCACACATCTTAGCTATCACATGTGCGAGGACATCATACTCATCTCTTGCATGTCGTGTGGGTTATAGAAAACGGCACAATGGCATCATTAACAGATATCGAAAGATGGCGTTGGAGCTGCAAAAAGCAACTTATCATTGTACTTTCCTATTACTAAATGTTATGGTTCTAAACTAATTGATGATACAAATTCCAATATGGACTAAATTTGTTATGGTTGATGTGACATTTCGAATCATACTTTTGTAATGAATCATACATTTCTCACATAACATAATACCTGCTCAAACACTCATAAATACCATACGTGAGGTGAACAGTATTTGATCTTCGTTTGCGTCCATGAATAAATTCATAGAGCAATCAATATATGAAGTATTCAGAAAAATTCTCTAACGCCATTTTTCCCCGGCCGGAAGTCGTAATTTATCGCGAGAACGCTCCCGTGGGATTATCGGGATATCTCAATCAGTGTCGCCGCCGCTCGCCACCGCGCCGCCCGCCTCCAATATTCACAGCGGCCGTCGTCCACGTCGTCAATTAACTCGTTGCACGTCCCCGCTCTATCGTCGTCGCTCCATTTTTCCTTCCATTTGATCCTCTGCCTCGCCGCTCCTCGTTCGCTGAGCACTGCTACCGGAAATTCATATTTCACAGCCGATATCGTGTGCCAATGACATTTCTGATACTTTTAGGCGTGTAGCGAGCCGCCGACTACCAATAACAAAAAGACAATTCAAACCCACTCCATAATCTCAACCGTGGAGTACAATCCGTCACGTTTCTTACGAACCATATAAATTATTGTAACAGACACAAATAACACTTGTGTACTATGTGCGCGACTAATAAAAAATATGGAACAAGATCATGACTACAAATTACAACCATTTACGAGCGCAGTGTCATTTGTACCGTTCGTTGAACGATCACGCGCTCGGAGTTAATCAGGGGAATTGGGCAGCTGCAGGCCCCGCGCGGAGCCCCGCTCGGAGCCCCGGGCGCCGCCGCCGGCCGCTCGCTGCGGCGGGAGCAAGAGTCAGTGTCGCGAAGCGCGCTGGTGCGGTGCCTCCCTTGGGAAATTCAATGACTTCCTTCCGAAAATACGTGGGAGCAACAACACATGAGTCACACGCGCTCCTATTCATAATGTGATATAACACAGTGAGGGTCTCGACACGATGTCAATTTATACGACATACACATACTCTACATGAATTGAGTACATCCACGCTCTACAAATTACTCGTAGAATTAGTGTTCCAATGTACGGGTTGTAGTATAATACATATGTAGTTGTTTTCTGATGTTAAAACAATAGATTCGACGATGGCACAAACCAGGAGCGATTTCTTTATTGATCAATAAAGGTCATAATTTTATTTACTGTTGTCGTTTCAGTATACGAAAACATGTCATTGAGTAGCAAAAACTATGAGCCGAGCATTACCGTCCGCGCCGTCGAGCTCCGCAGTTGCCATGAAGGATTTATTGTAATTAGACACACATTCATTTGCACCGTGATGCCTATTTATTTGAATAGAACATAATTCGGAAACGCAATTGATAAATAATAGCTACTTTCCGGATGAAATGCATTTTCCAGGCAGTTTGAAAATTTCAGCATCGCCCATTTCCTACGAACTCGCCGAATGGGTGATAAATTTCAAAATAGACAATATCTTATGCAGAATATTTCGGTGAAAATAGAAAATGTGCACGAGATTGGCGAGCGTCAGCGCCCACGCTGCACGCGGCCGCCGCCGCGCCGCGCGCTCGCGACCCAGCGATTTTATACAATTCCTCATCTTTATACAAAGTATTTTATATTCCGCTGCCAGTGTCACGTTCAAATATCAAAATACAGTCGCTTTTGTGCCGATGTTGCTGATCATATAAAAATGCTTTATAAGAATGCACTTGCCATTACCTTAATTACGGCAGTGGCCTAATTTGCATATAATAGAGCTGCTGAGAGCGGCGGTTTGTCCGAAGAGGAACCTGCGTTTAAGGTTCCGGTGTTGAACTTTGTCATTATATTGTGACGAAAGCTCTTTGTTCAATTTACAGTGAAATGAAAAAAAAAATGTTGAATTGTATCGCTCCCATTATTTTGATATTGCCCACGACGTGCCTTTTTGTTCTTTTCACTGTATTGTATGTAATTTTTTGAATGGCAATAAAGAATTTTATTATTATTATTTTATTATTATTATTATATTGCCCCGCTAGTAAGTTTCGAGAATAAAAAAAGTTGACTTCACGGTGAAGAAATGATTTCACGTCATTTGCGCCGGGTTAATGAAGTTGATAAAATAAAGTTATTTAAATGTCAGGCCATAGAAAAAGTTACCGAAAAATACTTTTCCAGTGTTTCTCCTTGATCTTAGCTCGTCTTCAAATATTCTGGGTTTATTTCCTCCTGAAAATAGTACACAGATTTATAAGTTCAGTTTATTAAATTGATTATGGCAGACGAATATGTCAGTTAATTTTAAAAAATATCGCTAAAGTCACACAGGAAATCACTATTCCAATATAAACGTCTTACAGACGTTCATTTAAAATGTTCATTTATAACGTTGTAAAATTGGTAATACCCAATGGTGTAGCGATATTGTTCAGCATCGCTAGTGGCGTGCACATCTGTTGTGATAGATATGTGTATAGTAAAAGCTAAGACGTGGCAGGAAACAATTACTCTCCGCGGGAACCTGGCCATCGCTCGTCGTACATCCCGAGCCGACGTCCGCCGGAAGGGTTTACCTCGACGGCGACACATGCACCGCTGTAGCGACGTACGCAATATTGAGGTACATACATACATACGTATGCTAATCGTGAGCAATAGATGACCCTCAGTATGTCTACAAAGGCTCAACCCGTCGGCTCGGTCACTACAGAACATATTCGGCACCATCAAGGACTCGGCGTGATCTTACATCTAATAATAGTAGTAAAACTAAAACCAAAGCTGTTTTACAAATATATACGAGCTGTATTCACATGTTAGAACGTTTCGAACCCGTTAGAGCAGGGCGCCTCAGAGGAGCGCTTGGACATTTTGTAGGCCGAAATTATTCAAAGATATGTGTACTATTAAACTCCATTAATGTAAAAAAAATACAGTCGTTCAACTCGGTTTCTGTATCGGTTCACAATACTCGCATTAAAATGAACGGTCCCGTTTGAGGCGCTCGAGAGCAATGAGCGGCCGTAATCTTGGACCTCGTTTGAGTACATATCGACTTGGAATTAGTTCTACGATAAACTTTGCAATTTTAATGTTTTTCCGAGTCCTCCCTCGCCAGCAGCAGCCGCCGGCTCCTGCATTCTCCGTAACAACAATTTATTGAAAACGAGTTAAAATTCATTTGGTATTTACTCACAATTCTGCGTATAGTATGATTAATTGTATGAGGTATCCTGTTCGGGGAATTAAGTTGAGTATGCCAAAAAAATTCTTGAAAACACTACAATATTCATTACATACTATGTATTATACACCTTGTGCGCAAGTAATAGGGCCCAAATTGGAGCAACATCGGTTCGCCGCGAAACTTATATTTATTTGGGTGCCGAGTGCCTTAAGCTCAACCCAGACGCACGGATAACGAAAAAACTTTTATCAATGTTTCTAAAATATCAATAGACTTTTACCATCGATATTACTGTTTGTCTGTATTCGTATGTGTTGTTGTTCATATATGTAGATGTGACGTATTGAAGCGCGGAAATGAAACTCGCTGTGGTACTTTTACGTTTTCTATATGACGAGAGTAACAGACGACCGTTCACAACCACAACCTGCCTCTGATAGAACGATAAAGATGGGTTTGTTAGTACAAACTAATTTGGTTTATATTAACAACACCCATAATGTATGTAGTTGGTATTTGCTTTGAAATGAACTACATTCAATAAAGGGATCGCGTGTGTGGGTAGCCCCCGGGAGCGCGCCGGGCGGGCGGGCGCGGGGGGCGCGGAGGGGCGGCGCGAGCTAATTTGCCAAACGATTGATGAATGCGCGCTGAAACCGAAACATTTGTTTCTCCGCCTCTGAACACCTACATCTCCAAACTTTTCAGTTAATTCCTCGCAGGGAAATAAACAAAATCGCACATTTTTCGCACCAGTCCATATGTAGCGGTGATGGCATTCTTACGACGACGACCGGTCCCGTGTGTATACTCTCACGAGTTCGTCAGTATTTCTTCTAATAAATGAGCATATATGGCAACGTTCATGCAAACGGACACAGTCGCACACCGAGCCGTTCTATCCACAAGGCTGCCGCCGCTGCAGGATGAACGTCCCTCGGCCCACCTGTCCCGCTCGTACACCAACACACGCGAGGATGGCTCGAGGCTCGTGATGTTTCCTAATACAACTCACTTTTCTCTCTAGTCATTTTATATTAAAGGTGACGTATTTATGAACCAATATAACATTAATTCACAGTTTTTTATTGTAGCTATCATTTGTACTCTGCAATATACATACTCGTAGATACATGAATTTTTGCCCTTCTTGCATTTCGTACATGACATTTCAGAAGACGTGTATTTTCATAACTGTTAGATATTTTGCAACTATCTTTTGACATTAAAGCAAGTTCCTAAGCAGATCGTTTCATACGCAATTATTGTGATATTGGCTTTGAAGATGTTTGTCACGGGACTTCTAAATTATTTAAATGAAATGTTTGCGTTATCCGAAACATTTTTTGCTGTAATATTGTACTAATCGAGCACAACACAAACTCTCCGCCGCGCTGGCCATACAATAGATATGTGTTATCTTTGGATAGTTTTGAAACCACTCTAAGGCCGTCGATAAAGTTTAACTGTTGTACGTGCGGTCATCCCTCAGGGCTAAGGCCCGCGCGCGACCCGGAATACATTATATATATCTTTAACGATTTACCGGAGCCTCGTGACGTGAAGGGTTCCCTGCGAGCCACAATTATGCATGGACGTATTTCCATCGCGGAACGAGCAGCGCTTGTAACTCAATGTGTAATTGACGTAAGACAGAGAGCGCGCTCCGGACATTGCCGCGTATCGGTCCCGGGATCGGCGCCGGGATCCGTCCCGGGATCGGCGCCGCTACATCATCGACATCAACGTGTCGTGCGGCGGCTGACCGCGCGCAGTGTCTCGACCGCTGCCCAAATTAAGCTAATCGCAAAGTTGCTTCGAACTTTCTCGCAACACTACCTACCGTTTTTACTCTTTGATCACTTCTATTCAAATGTGTCGTAGTCGTATTTACAATCGATCTGGCAGACGATATTCCAATTGTTGTCATCTTAGTTTAATATAAGTATACATAAAAATGTATAGAAATTGATGCAAAACTATAGATACTAATGAATTTTACAACGTCGTGATGGTTTGATATGAAGAAAACGATTGCCCTGAAGAGCGGCAATAGTTCGCCAGTCTCCAGTTTCCAGAAAAACAATGCAGGGGGTGATAGAGTCCCGAGTGTCACTTGCCCCGGGGAGATAACTCCGTAATTCTCTCCGATGATCCTCCGTAAGAAAGTCTGAACTGTAGATCACTTTGTGCATAAATCCAATACAAACATTTAAATTAGCTAAACTATCACGTAGCGAATCAAATAGACATCGTACGTGCTTCTAAATATACGGCACGATCACTTTGACAGCAGCTCAACAACCGTACATACGAGTCACTTATGAATGTAGTATATTGTAGGTATATTCCTCGCCTCTAAAAGTATTTTAATAACCGAGATCCTCATAACATCTTTAAATTTTAAAGATATCTCATCCCATTGTCTTGCACATTTTTACTTTTATAGGTCGTGGTGTGTTCAGTATAATATATTATAGTGCAAAATATACAAATTACTCGTATACCTATTATATTTCAAGTTCTTGAGCCTACTCTTCTGACAGTTGGGAAACGAATGTTACCACGAGCCGGTTTCATATGATACAAAACACGGTAAATATATTAAATCAGTACGCACAGATCGACATACCGTCCAACCTGTTGAAACAGTTACTTTTAATAGAAGCGATCGAGGAGAAGAGCGATCATCGCATGTGGAACAAACTACGCATCGCGGTTACAGACCACGAATTATGTGAGCTATCCGATGGTGACGATGGAGTCCATTGGTGTTTGTGGGAACTGCTCAAGTGCCTGGAATGCGCTGCGGCGACAACGCTGAGCGTGAGGCTGATGGTGAGCGGCGAGCGATATGCTGCATGCGATATGCCATTATGTAATTCGCGACGCCGCCGCCGCGACGGTTGTGTGAAATAACGTTTAGTGAGTTCGCGGTAGTGCAGCTTTCGATCGGCAGTTTGCGCCGGAGTTATGCGTCCAATTGGGCGTTGAAGCGACGGGCGCTGCCTGGCGGCGCGCCTGCCGCCGCCCACCTGCTGCCTGCCCGCCTGGCCCCCTGGCCGCCTGCCAGCTGTTATGTAACGGGATCCTGTATTATAAAATTAACAGCTTCGTTTCGACCAATGTTAATCGTCGGCCCGATAAAAGGATAATAAAGGCAGAATTGGATTGAACTCTAGGGAGCGCTGGGTTCTGTAGGTACGCAGAAAAGGTAGTATTTTGTTCTTTCTGCAAACGTTCAAGTTATTACTTACGTTCTCATCTCTCGTCTCTCGTGAATCAACGATAACGTACTACATGAGAATTGTTATTTATGTCACAAGTACAATATTTATTGTCATCTAAATTTAAATGACTAAGCCAACAGTCCGGCTTCGGTAGATAAATAACAGAAAACTGGAATAAACTTTGTTATAGTACAACTTTTTCTCCGCATTTTATAAATATATTTTTCGCGAATACCTCCCACATCTCAATCTCAAAACGAACCTCGTGAGCCTGAAGGCTCGGGATTAATTTATAATTTACAACCGAGATGGATACTTCCCGGGCACCGGCAACTGGCTGCGATGAATAAATAACGGAGGATTATGTTTTCAAATCGTTAAGATATTAACAATACGGACACCTCTCGCTGAGCGCGTAAATCGAATATTACAATTGGAGCAGTACATCTGCCATCCGCCACAGTTAAGGTTGGCCGCGCGCGGGCTGGCTTCCTCGCGATTTACAATATGCTATGGCGCATTAACTGTGCGTATGTTGTGGACATTGGCAATTAGTTTATTAATTAGTCCATCGAGCGCGGCCACCGACTAGTTAAACCATCAACCGCTTTCCATCTGCACGTCCGATTTCAATAACGATTACGAACAGATCGCATTTACGACCTTCTACAAGGTCAGCGTTTGTGAGGGTCGGACTAAATTTTTCCTGACGCGATACAAGTACAGGTGTTACAAGTCCTTTCCGTCGGAGCGCGGCGACGAGGCTGCGGATAGTTTACTACTTAGGAGACTAGTTTCCGATAGGAGTGAAATGGAGGAGAGGTAGAAGTCGAGGCCCGGACGACGGCCCGCGCCCGCGCCTCCGCACCGCCCTCGCACCGGCGGCGACTCCGCCCCGTCGCAGCCCGCACTGAAGCAGATCGCGCCATCGTTCACGAACAGTGCGAGAGTCGTTCCTTACGGTCGCTGATACGCTAGTTAAACATTCAAACGTGGAGCAATTTTTTGTGAAATACTCGTACATTTACCGAGATATTTAGATTTCGAACACTGAAATCCCGCAGGGGACGAGGTGATCAAATATTGTTTATTATTTGCTCAGTATGGGCTTCCAACGATAGTGGTCCTTGCTCGTCGAGAATGACGTTTGAAGAAACCTTCTTTGACAATATATTATAACGTGTATCATTATGACATACATGGTAAAATGTCATTATAATTAGCCTGTGTAAGAACTTATGTATATCCTTATACATAGTTATTAACCTTTATAATAACACTATGTAGCTGATTAAGTGACAGGATAAGTCGAGCGCGACCTCATCAGAAGGTATTAAAGTAAAACTCATTTCAACTTATATAGAAGTTGCATTAGTATCGTATTTAAAGTAAAATGTAGTTGCGCCGACGACAGGCCGGCCGAGGATTACGGCATCTGTCGGCGGCTTTATCTCATTACAGCATAATTAAAAAACTGGGGAACGGGCGGCTGCGGGGCGGCAGGCGGCGGGCGGGGGGACAACGTGGAAAGTTTCCCTGTAATGGAATTTTACGGTTTGTTTCCTCCGTTTTCATTGAAATAAATGCAACACTGCACGCGGAAGACGAACGTCCCCGACAATACTTTCAGAGACCACTTCATCTGTCTTCCGCCTTATACAAGGAAAGCAACATCTCTCTCTGCGTCTTTCAATGTGAACGACGCCTTATATATAGCTGTAATGAAAGGTACATGTATGAGTTCCGCTATGACGAGCAGTGGTTGCGGTCACGACACGTGTCCGCGCGCCTGTAGACACCGCGATCTTAATATCAAATGTAGGTACTCCAGGACTTGCAAAAATTATATAAATGATTACTATTTTGCTCTTCTACTAGCTAGAGCCTCCTTTTAAAACTAAACAAACACTTAGAGCACCCCTTTTAATTCACGTTAAATGTGATGATTTGAAATTTACTTATACGGAATTATCTTACTGCCGTCCTGTAACTTGTCGAACATCTTACTTTCCATTCCATCGCTCGACATCCTGCACGCTGCGAAATAAACGCACTGGTGTATGATATGGTGAAGGAGCGTTATCGCTCGTCGTCTGCACTGAGACGACAACTTAACGTAAAGCCTAAGAATCGCGCCCGCGGCCAAAAATTTTCATTTTGAGCTACGTTCGTAATAAATCCTCTTTGTGGTTGCTTATTTGTGACTCGCAAATATTCCTCGCACCTGAAAATCGTTCGTATCCCTTAAAGTAATAAAACAGAAATAGGATTCCTAATATCGGGTAAACGAGCGTTTATAAAAATACTCCTAGTTAAATTGATCCAATTCCGTTAAAGGAAATGTATGAAAAAAAAAGTAAAAACAAATGTTTAGTACTAACTCTGACAATAGCAATAAGTTACTTTAGATTCAGTATTTAGGATTCGAAGCCGCCGTGTCACCGTGTCGCGCGGGACTCCACTGACTTGGAAAGTCAATGGGGAAGGGAAGTTTTCATATAACAACATCGTCGCCGTTTGCGGGATCCTTCAGTCCTTCACGAACAGCATGATTTTACATCAGTAAATGACCAACTGACTGTTATTCATGTAATTTTATATTCTAGATATATTTGACGAAATCAAATAATACATTATACTACTATAAGTCGTTCAACACGACATTCAATAGCGACTCGAGGTCCAGGGCGACCAGGTCTCGGGAGCTACGTCAAGTTGTTATCGCGCTACACTCGCCTGCTCGAGCTGTTTTAGAATTCACCCGTAGCTACAATCGCCGAAGAGAACGCTAGTTTCCGGCCGAAATTCGTAAAAGCTGTTGAAATTGTAGGTAAAGTGCAGAGAGCAGCGAGCGCAGTTATCCGATTGACCGTCCCGTGAAGCTCATTTGCCGAGAAGTGTTTGCTTGGCGCACACGCTGCGAGCGGACCGTGGGGCGTCCGTTATCGAGGTTACTTCGTGAAATCCTTTGATTATTATCAGCTATTTGATCTAAAACGCGGAAGTGAGGAACAAAAGGTTGCAGCTTTATTTTTATTCGTTTCGTCCTCAATGAACGACGACCTCCCCGGATCCGTGCAGGGCTTAGAATGTGTCTCACCTTCTCAAATCGCATTGAATTTTAGAAATTAAAAATCTACATTAAATTTTTTAAATTGTAACTATTTTCAACGGTGTCGTTAAGTAATTTTCATAATTGTAATACATTAATCTTAGATGATAGAACCTGTATACGGTTCGCCAAAAAAAAAAAAAGGAGAAGTATCACCGCCACACCTATTTCTGCCGTGAAGCAGTTGTTTCAACTGTATTTCGGTCCGAAGGGTGTGGTTGCCGGTTCACTTGTATACCAGAGGCGACCATCTTAGTCCTTAAGAGTAGCAACGCATCTGTGACCGACTTCTGATAGGGTAACTACTAACACTTACTAACCGCACCTACTAACACATACTAACTGAGCTAATATAATAACAGCCCCTTTCCTGCAGTCCAGTTACTAATGACTACTCACCAACTAATTCATATTAACACCTTATACTAACTGAATTCACACTAACCGTCCCTACAGCCCTGTTAGGAGTCGGTTACAGATGTCCATGGACGGTAGCGGCCACTTACGATTGCTGCCTGCTCGTTTGCTACTCTATTATAATAAAAGCAAAAAAACATTTTTGAAATCCAAGTATCTTAACAAGTATCTCATAGTTGCCCGCCTCCCCGGAGTGCAGGGTCGACTGCGCGTGGAATGCCCGTTATCCCGATGATTCCCGCAATTCCCGTTTAATTAACTAAAAGCATAATACGATTCGGGCGAGAGCCGACATTTCCAGACAACGTGCAGGCTCGGCCGCGGCCCGGACCGCGATCACGTGACCTTAGTAACCGTGACCGTCTCGTGTTGCCGGCTCTCGGTACATGCTCGATCGACGTTTGATCTTCCCGTGTTCACGCATGTTTTGTTGCCGATAGTGCCGCTGTCCCCCGCCGTCCCCCGCGGCCGGCGGCCGGTAGCGGGTCGCAGGAGGCGCCAAATCGAGTGCGCGACATAAGTGCATCGCCAGCTTGGCCCCGCGCCACTCGGGACGCGGTGCAAGTGACGAGCGCCACGACGACTCGATGTTTAGAAAATTTGCATATTAAAACTCATGAAATATTTAATTTCAACTGTCGCCGCCGGCTCATATCGGTCCACCGCTGGGCGTGGGCTGAAGTGTTATTGAAAGAGGTCCAGTGCTCGCCGCTCGGCCCGCCCGTTGTTTCGTACTATAGATATCAGTAATGTGCGAACTTCGAGCCGCCGAGCGGTCGCCTGATGTCCTCCGGTCGGCTCTCCGTCAACCGCCGGTCGAGTGTACGACGATAAAATTATCTCGATACCAGACGTTTAATAAACAATGATGGTAACGAAATTTCGCAACCGAACATGCGTCGCATCCGTCGTATCGGACGGTCGTCGATCAGAATGAGGCTCGTGATATTTACGAAAACATTCAGTAAATAATGATGTAAGACCAAGTCTATACTAAATCGGAGAGTACTGTAGTCAAGTACGATAAGTAGACTCGCTTTATGTGAGTTGTAAAAGTCAGTGTGCCTTGCAATGGTCGCCTCCGCTCGTGCGCCCCCCGCGCCCCGCCCGCAAGCAGGACCGGGCTCTTGCTCACACTTTAGCTATTTACTACCCATTGCCGGTAGCTTCATGGCGAGAGCATTACACTTTTTATTGAAACATTCTGCGGCGACTCGTAACTCGCTAAAAGCGCTTTGTAAGTTAAATTTTGTATGAGAATTACAGCTTGGAAACAGGAAATATTTTCTCGACGCGCGTTTTAAGAGGTAAATGTGCAGCTAGTTGCCGGCAGCGGAATTATTCTGTGTGTCGGTAGCGCACGGCAGAACTGCTCGCTTCTTTTGCTCGATTCGCTTTTGAATTCCAACCGTCAAATTACGATAATGGAAAAAACAATAACATAGAATAGACACGAAATAGATTTAGCTTAATAATTTAATTACTTTCCAGCTGTAATGTAAACGACACAGCAACTTGAGCGGGCTGCGCGCGGACGCTCTATTCAAACTACACTTTGGAAGCACTGGCACGTATTGGCGGCTTGAAATTCGGGCGCTCCGTGCGGCACAATGTGTGTGGGATTCGGAATAACGCAGCTTGATGGAACTTTAGTAATGATCCAGTAGCGTACGTGGTGAAATGTTTCCATCGAGCGGAGCACAGAGCACACCGACGAGAGCGGCTCCGGGCGGCTCCGGGCAGCGCCGACTGATCAATAAATACCCCGCGAAGACGATGTAAACGGC
>DWGJ01002378.1:0-15982 GCA_018246895.1 Aspitha aspitha aspitha | reverse complement strand
AAGTCCAAAGAAATGTCAAAGAATTATTTTTTATTATGGTCGAATTTCGACCAGTAGGCGACCACTAGTTATTTTAAAATTGTAAATAAAGATATTAATTATTTTTATATTAACGTATTTTTAGTTAACAATATTATTTCCATGTAATTCACACACTGTCATGGTTAACTTGGTAATACTTAGTCAATTGTCTAGTCAAACAAGGGATATGAGAATTTTACTGAATCTAATAAAATCTATTGGTTCTATATGACCTTGATAAAAATATTCGTAACAGTCATATTGGGTTATTAGCAATTTATATATTCCACGACCATCGATGTAAAGGTCAATCAAACCTTGTCTGGGCCTCAAACCTTTAAAGCATGTTTATGAAAGCAATAATGATTATACATACGTTTGATTAAGTAACTTATTACGGCAATTTACACATTAAGATATATATATGTATATTGTAAGTAGATAAAGTTAATCAATCTTTATAATCGCAAAAATTGGACCTTAGGAAATTTCAGTTCGGTTAAGTAGATCTGTATGTATTTACCAAAAGGCAAAATATGCCTGACGAACACCATGAACAGATACATAGATTGTTTCTTAAAAATTTTATTTTTATAATTAGACGGTTCAAAAATATCAGGGATTTTTTAAACATTAACTTTTGTAATTTCCCAATTAGCTAATGTTCTGTATCGTGTTCGCAAAATTGTTTTATTTTTGTTTTGTAGGTATACCTAGTACTGAGTTATAACTTCATATTTATATCTTTCTCAATAGTGGATAGAAGAATGCGGAAAGAAAATTGTATATAAAAATATACTATAATTAATTTTCTTTTTATTTAACTTAAAATTGATGAATCTAAATTTATATCCTCGCCGAACTTACTTTTTTATATTTTACATTCTATATTAAGTTACGACATAAATAATAGCGGCATTATACGGGAAACATTGACATATTTATACTGAAATATATTCATGTATTTGTAGTGAGTATTTAGTAAAAATAAAATACAAATGATTACATTATAATATAATGTATTTAACTCACCCTTGTGAAGCGACCTCCCTTACAAAATACTACAAACGGCACAAGCTTTTACACATAAAAATAATTTGTCAATTCTGAAATATTGTTAATTATTTATTTACGTTTCATGCACAAGTTGTCAGTAGATTTTCTTTTCGTTTAATGTTCCAGTTCATTTTGATTGCTTGATCGATTAGTGCATTAATTGTTCGATGTTGGCTACAAACTACGCGTGCCGCACGTGTTGTTAGACGCGTGCGCCCTCCGCTCCGTACAAGTAGAAGCTGGCGTGATCGACCGGCCTTGCCGCTGCCGATTGATCATTCATTAATCGTGTCTGTTTCATGCTGGATCACCGTAGGGTCCAACATGTTATTAAGTTTGAATGTCACGCGTTGAGCTTTACAGAGATAGTTGTATGTAGTATGTATCATGTATGTAAAACAATTTTGTACTGCTATACTTTAGTGCTAATATCCGTTTTTTAAGATTAAATCTATAAAAATAGAAGACACATACGTTAATTACATAATATTTACTGTTTATATAAACATTATTTACATTTACATTATTTAAAAAAGCATTTAAGAGTTGCTTTAATAACCTAATTAAGTCATGATAATAGTCAGGCAAAAAATTTAATTCCATAAACATTTCAATTGCCAATTAGGTACTGCACGTAACAATTATAGTCAGAAACAGAGAATGTTTCTGTTCAAATTTTCTCATTAAGTGAGGAATGCCTGGCGCGCTCACAGACTATTTCGATTTGTGCAAAGAATGTAATCCCGGATTGTTGCATGCCTGCATCATGAAAACCATTTTTGTTTGTATCATTAGTGCATTCTTCCTGTCCCACAGTTGGGCTCCTCAATCTACTGTTTTGATAAGTTATATAAAATCTGGCAATAAAACAGTTGTGTGATTACCTGAGGATAGGTATAATAATTTTGATATTATATACTCAGCGAATTTAAATCACGTACTGACAAATGAACTTGATATTATTTTCTTTTTGTCCTACTTCAACGCCCTTATAGTAAAAGAATGTACGTAGAGTGATTTAGTATACGGAAACATACTTCTTACTAGTGAGCATTTCAATAATTGATTTGTTTAAATTGCCGGACAATATAGAGCTTAAGTAATTTAAATAACCATAGCCTTATCTACTAGTGTTAAAGCAACGAGTTACAACTCGTTATTTCAATTACATCATTCCAAATTAGTCAATTTTTGTGTAACGTTAACTCCTCAGTAAAAACCTGTTTTTTAATGTCTGCAATAGGTAAATAAATCCGATTAAATAATGTACAAAAATCTACCACAGTACTATTGAATTTTAGTATAAAATATCGTGATCACCGAATATACATAGTACTCCGAATACAAGTGAAAGCTATGCATAGTGTTAAGTATCGAAATATCGAAAGTTGTACTGTGTCATTGTCAAGGTTTCGTATTAGGGTAAGCGATCAATGGACCGAAATTTACAGTAACAACTTTATTAGTCAACCACAATAGTAGCTCCAAAACTATATTATAATTCTAGTTTGAACTTAATTAATGTTCAAGTTCAATAACATGAAATAAAGTTCAATTACATACATACATGACACTGTATACATGATAGAAATGAATATTTTCAAGTTCCATTACACACGACGCAAATATCAAAGTAAAAGAACACCCGTTGGGGTAATCTGTAACAGAATAATAACCTCTATATAAAAATTTTACTGTATCTGTTCCAAACGAATGGGCTGAGTGAGCAGCAATTCAGAATTAATGTACCTAAAAGGTGTGATATAAAGCCCCCCTTTCATCCGGGGTCGTACCAAAATAGTGCTCCGCAGTATTCGTAATTTACGGGTGCTTTTTGTTAGTGTCACCTTTAATGACTGGACGTATTGCGGCTGCCGTTTCAACGTTAATTACTCTCCTACTACTCTGTTCTCGATATTATCTTCCCTCGATTGTAGACAAATGATACTTTTATATTTTCACATAAAAAGTGTTTACAGCAAATGGTAAATATGCAACTTTTGCGTTGAAAAATTGATAACTAGATGAAATAATTCTGATTACAAAAATCCATTCGAATTCTGATCGGTAGGTACTTTTATGTACAGTTTCCCTTCTTCGCAGTGTTTGTTAAGGTATCCAATAAGACCTTTTTTACTGTTACGTGTAATTTCATATCATGAGGCGGTTGGAAAGGCTTTGACCTTGACCCTTGAGTTTGAACTTTGTCTTGTACCTATATAAGCCTCACCCAATTTCGAAATTCGTGCTCAGCCGTAGGAATTTGTAAATGTTGCCAAAACTGTTATTATCGCATGGTACAGGTTTATATATAGAGCGTATTACAATATAAATGTACGACAATGTATTGCAATATCTCCCAAGTATCTTAAAATGTATATTTCTTACGCAAGAGAGTTAACATGAGAACAACATTGTTAAGCAGGCTTCAAGTTTACAGTGCTTATTAATGTAAGTGTTATGATATTTGTTACGTATGACATTTTTAGTGCACATGTACCAATATTGGTATTGTCTTTAACTGCATAATTAATAGCTTGCATCGCGAGTCAGTCGGTAATTTAAAGCAACCTTGACATGTCGTGATACAGCTCCTATCAAACACTAATAGACGTGTGTGCTCTCTAAGGTGTAAACATTGTACCTGGTTCGAGTTACGAGTACATAAAGTTGAACGTTATGCCTACTGTAATTAGAACAAGAGATAGCCTGGATATAACTTATAAGAGTCTTCCTATATCTATACTCTATATAAGGGCCTCCTTTATACAACTGTCCCAATGTCTTTGTGTGTGTTGTGGTTATGTTTCATACGTCATGAACACATGGCAACATAAGCAGAAATATAAATTTTTCCGAATTAAGCCCTGAAGAGAAAGGAAATGAAATGTAGCAAAAAATAAAATGTTCATTCCGAATGCTTTAAGTGGTTGAAGAATAATGAGGTGGTTACTATCAGAGTTTTGTTAAAATAACTGCTTAGTTTGAAAAACCAAACACTTACCTCCCATAAATAGCTATTTATATCGCTTGCACTGCATCAAAGCGTTTGGTAGAGGTTTTTTTTATATTATAGACACAATTAAAGAGATTAGTTTTTACAATATTTTTTACGGTCACTGTAATTCTTGGAACTATACTATATTTTACAAACTATATTAACACTTATACATCGTTGAAATCCTACTGGACACATCACAAAGGCGGTCTTCTCCCTGAGGCTAAATGTCAGCCTATCACAGCCTTTACAATGGGCCACTGAAATATAAGTGCCTTGAAAAGCAAATAAATGGGTCAACCAGAAACATTTAATAGAATTCTTATAAAAATCTTACTGCAATGCACCAAGGCTCTGTATAATCCCGTTCCCAGCAGTGGTACGTAAGTAGGGGTAAGTAAGGGGTATATTAACAAGATAAAATCCGAAGTTACGTAAACATTTCATATATTTATTTAGGTGTAGTTTTTTTACTTATATTAAAGTTCCTTATAAGAAATCGGAAATCGGAAATTTTATAGTATGTATCTACTCGTACATGTACATTTTGAGCCTATATTACATATAGTACTAAACGAAAACTTTACAAGTCAATAATTTTGCGATATTTTCTGGAAAGCGTTTGCGATAATTGTGTAATAACTTATTAAATTAATATAATTTGACGTTCATTACTTGCATTGGAAAGCGACATCGTTATGTTTGGGTCATCATTTCCTATACTACTGCTCCATCACTGATAATGGTACTATAATATAACGTAATAAATATGTAGGATTTTGTAACGTATTTAATAAACTAAGGATTCATTTTCACTGTATTGACGTAGAGCTTTCAGTTCGATACTTTTTTTAAATAACTAGCTACAGCGGACTTATAATTAATGTTAAGTGATCCTTATACTATCTGTGACCGACAAATACATACATATTATGTAGGACGGAGGGTCTGTCAAAAATGTATCGCACACGTGTGTACACACATGTAAGTGCATAGGTACAGTATAATACAGATGTGTGAGTAGTCCGTTTTAATGTGTCGTTATTAGGGATGGACCAAGTATCTACTTGTTTAAAATTCGGTATTCGACATATTCAGCCAGTTTATCCTAAGTGTGTATTTCTATCAGTGTAAACTAGTTTGGTAGCTAAACTGGTTTATCCTATCAGGCTTAGGCTTAGGACGAACTAATTTAGCTTAGGTTACACCAGTTTATCCTATTGCATGTAGGAAAAATTAGTTTGGCCTAGGCAAAACTAGTTTATTCTGAAATGGGGTTTTGCAATATCGGGGTTTGAAAATATATGTAGGTTTTTCTGAATTAGGGGGCAATTAATGAACATGTAGACTTAATTTGGTCATGACAGCCTATGTAGAACAATGTCCACCCTTCAGTAAGACTGAAATCATATATGGAATTTATTACTCTGAAACATTTTTATATATATGTTTTCACGTAACTAAACTGCCTTAACCTATACTGAATAACTCGTCCTAATACTCTGCAAGGCTAAAGGTAAACTGAGAGAACTTCGGTAGACGGATACTCAGTATAATTTGAACTCGGTCCTCCATTTATCGGTTCAAACCGAAATAGCACAATTAAATAATATAACTGTTTTTTTGTTTGTAGAAATAGGTGTGGTTTTATCGTTTATTAACATAGGCGCTATACATTAACGCATTACATCACAGATGAAGCAGTAGCAGTAGCATTATGGAAACAGTCAAATTTGTAAATATTTACACATACATACATTCAAACTACTATTTCTAGGTGTATTAATTTGCTAACATGAATACATAAATGTTGATGTAGCCTTGTAGGTATTCGGTGGATATGTGTTTAAACTACTAATAAATTCTTTCATTTTATTATTTCCCTCCCTAGTAACTAACTACCGTGTAATTGCGTTAAGAACTATCGTATAATTTAGACTAATATTATTATAACTAATTACAAAATTCATGGTAATGGTCGAGTTCAGTCGAATGACTATAAAAGCAATAGCATTAAACAGATATGCAAACAGTCTAATTATATGTATGTACAAGATTAGGTGTCTAATCATTCTTTTTGGCTGTCTCAAATACATAATATCTGGTGTGTTTCGGGCGGGGTCCTACCCATTTAATAACAAAGACGACTTTAAGCGATGTAAAGCATTTCTTTTATTTGAAAAAAAAAATGCGTTATATTGGAATACTTAATTTATTTAATTTAATCAAGAGGTAAGAAATCAAATGGGGCGGCAAACACTTATATTACCAGGTTTTCCCTGCGGTAGGGTACACAAGGACTATGATCCACTACGGTGTTCTGTCCCGGATTGGTGGAGATACTTATGTTTTATTTGCCAATTCGAGGGCCCTTGTATCGCCGTTGTTTGAATTTACAGATTGCTAAAAAGCGACAGCTCGCCAGGGTCACGAGCGCTTCAATCTAATATTTTTTCAGTAGGTATTATATTTTAAAGATTCCTTAATTTAAATATTATCGTCCTAAAAGTACCGCGTAAAAACACGATGACATTACTAAAATAATATTTGTACATTTCGCGTAATTTTATTAAAGATAACAATAAATTCACGCGAAATAATTACGACTACTTTAACATAGCACGTAGAAAATATGTAGCTATTTACGTGTTGGTCGCGAATGAAACTATACTATATATAAGCTATACCTACTTACCTACTATGTATAACAATACGTAATCTGTTTTATTTTAATTTTCATTGACCAATCGTATATACATTCGGCTAAACCGGGTCAATTGTTTACTTTCTGTACATCAAACAAAGGTCTCTGAAAACCATTACCTCCTATTGTTTTTTCGAACAAAAAAATTTTATCAGTGTAACGGTGCAGACATGATGGAAACGTTTCGTGTTCATTGGGTGTAATGAATTATGCAGCAGGCTAAAGAGAAATATACAGCTAAATTCTAATTGATAAACGCTGTTGTTGATTTCGCCGGTTTGCTCCCAATTGTCTTGAAATTTTAGACATTAAGCCGTAGATCCAAGAGGCAGTGTTCTGAAACAATTAATTTTTAAAAACCAACCTTCATTATCAATGACAGTTTTATAGTACAATATTATTAATCCAATAAGTAAGTTCAGGCTACACGTAAGATGCTACTACGCACTGTTCACAACACGCACGTCACTATAACTTGAAAACAACGTCTGCCCTATCATTTGCTAACGATTTCAGTGGTCGATGTTTAGACTAACATCTAATTATGTCGCACTTTACACATAGATTAGAGTACGAAAACAAATCTTCGTTCACTGTCCACGACTACGTCTGTCACTAGAATCTGAGCGGAATTTCGAGGAAAAGTTTTATGTGTTCGCCGATGTCGGTGACAGAGCGGTCGTCTGGATGCTAGCTGCCGTCGGTGACGTCGTCGCCGTCCTCGGCGTCGTCGGTCAGCGGCTGGCTGGTGAGCGCGGCCCAGAGCGGCGAGCGGGCGCCGAGCTGCGCCGAGTCCCGTCGCTAGCTGTCGCGGGCGCAGGCCACGGCCGTAGCAGCCGCAGCTCCTACCGCGCCCATCGCTCCAAATAGAATGGCTCCCACTTCGCGATCTGGCGTTATCTCCACCTAAGTAAAAACAGTACATCTTTTATTTACTAGTAAAATTTCACTAGACAAATTTTGAGATTTGTCGAGGCGACTTTAGGTAGTTTTTTAAATACTATTTAACTTTGATTAAACTATAAACATTATTCTTAGTCCTAGAGTATAATTGAGATATAGTGATTACTACAATATGACCGCGGGTTAGTGACAATCTGAACATTTGTCACTCACCTGTTAATTAAGCTAAAAGCCTGTTACAAATGTTGACTTCAAGGCCGGTTAGAATCAATTTTAACGGATTTTCAGAGTCCAGTCCTTGGAGATATGTACTGCGTCTTGATAAACGGTTTACTAGAGAATTTTAATTGGTAAAGGCGTTATGTGATATTAAGTAATAATGTCGTGTAATAACTATGTAGGTGCGCTAATTAATGCGGCTAATGAACCGATCTTACCTGGATCAAAGCGTACCTAGTAGTAATTTTTTACGTTTACTTTCTGATTTGCGTTGCCTGCGCCAAGGGTACGTACCGTATTTGAATTTTTTGATATAAAAAAAATATTTGTACCGTGGACAAATGTGTTTTGTTTGTGGCTATGTGGCTACCTCTGTACCTACCAGAAACTATGCGGCATTACTTAGAGATAACAAATAATGAAATAGTATGCGTCCACTGTGTATTGGTATTGGGATTCATGCTGTCTATTCAACAGAACAGAATTCTAGTAAATGAACCATCTGGGCATACTGAGCACAGCGCAGTGGTTGAGTGAGTACGACAAAGCGCGGCCATACTCTACTAACATTTGATTTCCTTTGTTGCAATAGGGTTGAAATTACTTAACCCATTCAGTATGTTTTATTCTTAGCATTCATTTCTTGAAATGAAAATTTGAAAAATTCTATCCATCTCATTCATTTCACATTTTATAAATTCTATTTCAAAAAGGAAAAGTAACATAGAACGACTTTTCATTTAATCTTTTCCATTGAATGTCATGATGATACATTTTAAAGACAACTAAAATAGGTACCTACAAGCAAAACGGTCTTCTCTTTACATTTGTTTAGCTAGGCAGCCACAATTAAATACGACGATTTTTGCTTGTATAAAGTAGCGTGTTCATTAATATGTGAGTAAGATGTACCATAAATTCACACAGTCGAATAAGTATTCACATAAATCTATGACACTATTAAGCGTTGTAACCATAATACACCATAAATATGACTTAGAGGTCGATACAAAGGCATAGAGAGGATAAAACCCAAAGGAGTAGTAAGGTAAAGGAGAGCATGCAACTCTGCTTAATATTTACGATATAGAAATTATTGTATATTAGTTGCGAGCGTTAACGCTAACGAACCCGCGTGGAATACTACGTTTAGTAGGTAATGAAATATAACGCATCATCGCAAAAGCAAATAGGAATACATCATCAATAACATAATCATAAGTTACTCATATAAAATCATTTATGCTCTATGGTTTCGAAACCTAGCCGGAAACAATACTATATTTGCATATTGCAAACAGACACTGAACATATTAGTACATAATATGTAGAAATGTAACGAAATAACTTAGTATTATGTTATATGATATCTAAATATTAGTTATAAATCGTTTATAAGAAAAATGCATAAGTAAAATACAAGCCCGACATGCCTGTACGCACGTCTGCATGTCATGGTGATATATGAACATTTGCCACGCAGTCCGCCTATTGTTTTCGATGCTCATTTTCGAGATGGCAGTCCTGTAGTGCACGTCATACACTCTAAATATAAACTAGAACGATACAATTTTTCATGATAAAAGAAAAGCAACTTGGTGCCTTTTACTTAATGAAATACTATTCTATCTGTGTCTTCGACCTCCAAGCAAAACGTGCACTTATTGTCTCCCAGTTTCATGAGTGTCGTATGCAGATAAATTACGGTACGAAGCTTCCTAACTTAGTATTTGGCAGCGAGCTACAGCGGCACACAACGGACCTGTTTAATCTCAGATAGAATTTTATTCTCATTCAAATTTTCATATAGCTATGTTTATGTGTAGTGCAATTCTAACATACTTCACAATCGCTGTATATATTGAATGATTAAATAAAACGTAAATAGATTGAGACGTTACGATATCGCTGTCGACATTCTCCCACGATCATTAACTGAAGACCTTACAAAAACCCTCACGTATATCACGTTAAAGAGCACATTATCGCTAACATTATTCCGGATGAGCCAGTAGTTTCTTAAATAGCTGCAATTAACACTTAACGTCGTAGTAAAAAATACATGGAGTAAATAACAATTGTGGTAGACGTAGCAGTGCCGGTGTGTACCTACTGTCCTCTAGTAATATGATATACGCAATATTAACAAATGTGAACACGCAAATCATCATCCATTTCAACATCAGATAACTGCACAAAGAGTCTACAATTAAACATATTTCCTACTAATTGCTGGTCAGAAAATAGAAGTACGTATGTGACTACAATAACACATAGTTATATACTTATTCTTTTGGAAACCGTGAATTATTTTGAAGGAAATTTAAAATACGAAAGTCCAAATTCCGCTTTTTCGAAAGTCTATAAACTAATTCAATCGCTTATCATTAAATGTTTTGGATGCATCTTCTCAAAAGAGTACTTAGGTATGTAAAATGTGTGTGTAAACTCACCACTATCATATATTTACTATTTACATATTTACTCGGGTTATGCGACGCCCCACCATTTCGTTTTAGTCTGATCAATGCCCTAGATCGACGAGGAGGGTGGTGTGATGTCTGGTCCCTGGTACCTACCTACCAAATTATATTTTTACTTATAATACATTCTCTGCATCATTATTAAATTTCTTTACAATAAAATTGTTTAAGTATTTCTTGTTGATTATTAAAGTTTTCTATCGCTTAATATCTAGTCCTCATTTTTTGCATGTACTAGGGTTCTATTCCATAATATAAATATGTAATAGCACTAAAACAGTATGAGCTGTGATGCTGCTTAGATTTACTCGCATATGGCGAACCGAGCTTTTGCTTTTTGTTCTATTGTCAAAACTTTTACAGAAATTAGAAATATGAAAATAAGTAACGAATTCTGAAAAACATTTAAACGAACTTTATAAGCTCTCATTTCTCATTCAGTCAGTGTCTCATTTACAGATATTCTTTCTACTTTCATAGCAAATATTTATAATAATCAGTCGTATTCCATACGTTCATGTTTTGTTTGAAATGTTATAGTCACGTATTACGAAAGATATTTTCCTAGAATTAGAAATTAGATATCAATAAATACATAAAAGTGAAAAATAATACTCCTCAAGACCGATACTCGGTAATGCTTTAAAAACAGGAAAATGAACAAAGAAAACTACAAAATGAAAAATGCGTGCAAATGTACTTTTCACACTTCACACGAGAAAAACACAAAGAACTAGTTTTTTCTCGTCTGTGTATGTACACATTATGTATACGAAATTCTATTTTCTATACGTATGGAAGGTGCAATTATAAGACTAGTGGTACAGTGCCTTCCGTTGCAATGCAGTTACCATAGAAGTCTTTTGCGATTCTAAATAAAGTTTGTTATTGAAGAAGTTCGTCATACAGCGCTGAAATACAGTTACTTAAAATTGCAATACGAGAAATAAGACATCTTACTACATCTGACCCGAGGATCTACTGTATAACTGACTTTATATCTGCAACGGATCTCTTAGTTAAGACTACGCATAAACAACAATGGACTGCAAGATCCATTTAACTTTCTCGTAAAGTCGCCAGCAGGTATCTGCTCAGTGTGATTCCACACAATAGCCAAGAAAAGTAAAGTCAGATTAATTTACCGACCAATTGTCACTAACGAACCATCTATTACATAGGTGAAATAATAACTTGTGGTGTACAGGTGCTGAAGAAAAGCGGTGATAGTAAGAAGAAAAACCGGCCAAGTGCGAGTCGGACTCGCGCACGAAGGGTTCCGTACTATCATATTAATCACGTTTATTGTTATCTAATTAATTATTTTAAAAGGTAATATACAAGTACATATTCTGTGAAAATTTGAAGCGTCTACCTGTTACCGTTTTTAATATTGAGCAAAAAACCCGTTTATTGTATGGGGACCCACCTTAATATATAAATATTTTTAATTTTTTGTATTTGTTGTTATAGCGGCAACAGAATTACATCATTTGTGAAAATTTCAGCTTTCTAGCTATCACGGTTTATGAGATACAGCCTGGAGACAGACAGCGGAATCTTAGTAATAGGGTCCCGTTTTACCCTTTGGGTACGGAACCTTAAAAATTGAAAATAAATTCACTCTTGTTACTTGAGACAGCGTGGTCTGTTCAGGGTCGGAGCGCTCTTCCAGCACCGTGTCCAGCTCGAGCGAGGGCGGCGGGCGCGGCGAGCGCACCAGGCTCACCGCCCGCGGCCGACACTTCACCGGCGACAGCCGCACCACCGACAGCTCGCCGCGGTCCAGCTCGCAGTTACGTCGCCTCGCACGCTCCCTGCATTACACCCCTTACAAAACATACCATCCGGAAAATCGTTCTCACACGTTTTATTGGCCGGTTTTAACTTTACGATGTTGCTTGTACACGTCTAATTAATTTGAAACGTTCTAGAGAAGTTACGTTAAACTTGCTGCAAGTTAATTGACACCGATGTATGTATTTACAGTAATTATATTCTAGAAATAATGTCAAGGGAAATATAGTTAAGAGTTTTAAATCAGCATGGTCATTATTACCGTGGCCTATTATCAGTTAAAAGTGTTCATCTGTTACAATACTATTCTTCAAATGACGCCCCTTGTTCGATTTTAAGGTTTGTAAAGAAAAATGCCTTAATACCTATAGCAATAATTCACATTACTCTAAATTCGAGCTGAAGTTGGGAAAACTGGACCATTGAATAAATTCAAGAAAGTGAATAAATTCTCTTTCTCATCTAACTTCGTTTTTAATTATTGAAACATTTAAGGCTTTTTCAAAAGCTAATTTGCCTTTTAATGGAAAATTCAGGCTACCCGTATATACATTATTCAATTCAGTTTTGAGACCTTCATTAGCTAGCGATTATCCCCTCTTAAACTGTCGAGAGAGAATAATAAGCAGCGATTATGTTGTTATGTATTTAATATCTATGCCAGTGACAATACTACATAACGACAGCAATAACAGTTAGTTACATAGAATAATAGGTTTATTCACTTATTATTACAGTAATAATTTGTTTAAGTAAAGTCCTCGTATATTTTACCTGGCTAATTTCGCTCTTCGTCGCAGGCAACATATTACCGTCAAAGCCAGTAGTGGAAACCCGAATATACAGGAGACAATCGGCACAACTATTGACTCGGGTGTAACTGAAACAACAGCGCATCCAATCAAATCCATCAAACACACATCGATTGAAGACATCATAGATACAGATTAGAAGTATCTATAGTACATATATAACAGAAACAGATATGAAATTATAGGTATTCTGCTTCGTTTCCTATGAATCTCTTGATAGCAAGGTAGTGATTGCGTCGATTTTGTGATTGTTCTTACACTAATTGAAATAATCATTTATCATTACTCTTTGCCGTATTATGAAATCAAATATTTAAGTAGTTTGTGACAGTCTACCATTGATGACCAAGCCAGCATTCCCGGTAGAGTCCCGAGTTCGGATTTCGGCTGAGTAGACATCTGGACGACAACTTTAGTAATCTGTGTACGCATTAGTTAGTCAGCGGAATTGTTCATGCATAACATTCTCAATGCTGTGGTCAGCATACTCTCTTACTAAATTACCAGTTTAAATTTGAAAGCGGTTCATATGTTAGCAAGCGACCAGACATGGGCTATGACTGACTAATGGCGATTAAATATTAATTTATATTAGCTGCGATTTTTTTGAATTTGTCTGTCGTATCGCTGAGCCAGACGAAATTTAATAAACAATGATACATTACCTGTTAGGTGTTGTTATACGTCTGATTTTTATTTAGAACTTGTGTTTTGACAGGTGATGCTCCATCTAGTAGTTATTTTATTTATGGCTGTTATAGATTTAGTTGCGTGTTATCTATCTAGTACATATTGGCTAAGTGGTGAGAAGAACAATTGCATAGCCCAGTATAAGGCAACTTTTAAAGCTACACGTAGGGCCACTGCCCAAGTCCCTACAACACAAAAGCATAACTGCCACTTTGAGGATACGTCAGGGCCAAACGAGCCCATCGAGGTCTTATATTGCAGTACGAGAATCATATTTATTAAGGTTGTTTGTATTTATATGCAATGAACTGTGAATTTTGTGTTATAAATTATAAAGTAGAACTAAAATTAAGTGCTTAGAAGTTACTGGTAGCTATAGCAACTCGCAATCAGAAACTTAGAAGCACTGTTGTTTATGGGTGAATTAGATTTTAGAGGACTTTTAATTTCAAAGCTTTAATAAGCATTGAAAATCTTACGTAATATCTCGCTAAGACAAAGCGTTTTTGCAGACTTTTTTACCATATATATATGTATCTACCAAATGCTAACTACAAAATTAATCCCCATTCACCGGTTCCACAAAAAAATTAAGTATTATTAAATAAAATGAAAACAAACAAGTGATAAAACAGCTAAGACAGATATAAGAGATTAGATTAACTATTTCGGCATTAAGCTTTTAGTGCCCACAGAAGCCTGGAGCTGTAACTAAGTAGGTACTAACTGCAAACCACATATGAATGCTATATACATCTTTAGGTGCATCGAAACGAACAGCAAATATGTATCTCGATACTCGTATAATACAGGCTATAACATTCAACAGTAAACAAATTTGCATAAGTAATTCCTGAAATATTTAAATAGCAAACGGTGTTCAAAATTGGTGGTGGAAAATTCACTGAAATTTACATTGAAACTGGGTTCAGTCCTGGAAACAGAAGATGTGATCGTGATGCTAACTGTAGCAACAAGAGTTAGCATTCATATATATGTATGTATTAAATAAATGTTTCATAGAAGAAGGCATGCTTTCAAGGAAATACGCGCTTATCCGCTGAATTTCTAAAATTTCTGTGCTTTTATATTCTGCGGAGAGAGGTGATCCTTGTTGAAGTGAAGCTCTAAGTACTAATAGACTTACGATTTAACGAGTGCTCTAAATTCACTAAACTCAATTTCTTCAATTCATTTTATCCAATCATCCAAAATCTTCCAAAAAACACAAAATTACAGACGTAACCACGTTTTACATAGTAGGCGTCAGTATCAGTCAGTCCGTCAGTCAGGGACGTGTGAACTCACCGGTGGGATAAATTATGATAGGAGGTCGTTTGTTGCCGTTGGCGCTGGGCTTGGCCACGGGGATGACGTTGCTGACGGTGGGCGTGGTGGCGCTGTGGTGTGGTGTGGTGGCCACGCTGGTGGCGAACCGCTCCAGCAGCCGCGTGGAGTTGTGGCCGGTCGAACGCGTCATTTTCTTCCCATCTGTATGAAACAAATATATTAACTTTAATTGAAAATGTCATGATATATTTAACTTATTAATGTGAGTGACTAACTGATCTAGAGATCAAAAAAAGTCGAAACTCTTGAAACATGAAATTTTACACATAGGTTCTTGATATATTGACTATGTGAGCACTATCGAGGGTAAAATACGACTTGTAATTATGTAAAAAATATCATGTGATGTCGACTTCTGCACGAGTAAAGCTGCGGACAAAAATATATAATATAGATAATAGATGTCAGTACGATGCAATTGTCTATTTTCTGCTGGAACCGCAAATATAATTATATTTTTAAAAGTTTATGCGATGTGCACATGCAATTATGTATAGTCATGTTCATTAAACTCTTGTCAAATGGAAAAGCAAATTGAAACAAACAAATGAATACGGTATAGATGGATTTAAATTGAGTTACACGTATTGACGCTACGTCGAAAACTCGGTTTGGCTGTGACCTATTAAATTAATCGAAACATCGATCAAACCTATACAAGCAAAGATAGTAATGTAATAACATACTCGTTGGTACTGTGGCGTTGCACTTATGGCAACACCACTTTACATATGGGAACACTAGCGCCGCCATTAGGCTCACAACAATGGCGCTGAGTAATGTATAGAAAACAGACCTCTTGTATAATTGTCAACTGTATTCTCCGCATCAGTTTAAATACAGAGTATTCCGTAGTCGAAATAGTAAGGAATTGTTTTATTGGTCCCCGCACGCGCAGTATCACTCAAGATATAAATGGAGTCGGTATGACACCCGCCGACCTCCAAAC
>DWGJ01002377.1:0-15983 GCA_018246895.1 Aspitha aspitha aspitha | reverse complement strand
TTCATTGTTTACATTCTGGTTGTCAATGTCAAACAAAAAGTCCAAAGAAATGTCAAAGAATTATTTTTTATTATGGTTGAATTTCGACCAGCAGGCGACCACTAGTAATAATAATACCTTGGAGCAACTTAAACATATAAGAGTAATTGGAGAATCCGTTTTATTTGAACGAATAAAAATAAATAAATTAGACCATGTAACGTGAAATCAATAATTAAGTAAGATAGATTTCAATACATAATAGAAGAATAGAAATATATTAAAGTGTTATTAATATAATATTCTAAACACGCCTTAATGTGTTGCAAGCAAGCTGCGTTTGTATAAAAGAAAATGATATAAACGTATGAAATATATTCTGTATGCTCTTTACTCGACGAAAAATAATAATTTCATTTAATAACATCCCATGGAAGTAATGGCTCGAATGCATAAGTGCTGTCGTTAATATTATGGGTAGCAATATTTCAGGAAATGGGCAATTTCATTTTGTCATTAATATATTAAAAACATTTCATTACACAAATAATGTCTCAAAATGTATTAAGCTAGTACAGGACCTATTATAGTTTTTATGACTGAATATAAAAAGTTTGACTAATTAGGAGATCTATATATCGAAGGGTATGATGAAAATACGCACCGCAATCCAACAACGCCTAATGTGGCATCAGTTTATCGTCATCAGTCAGTCAAAAGAAGCAGCACCAAATAATCATTCCGGAATTACAACAGGTTTGCTTGATATACGAGTACTTATAACGGACGCATCAGCATATACCTACAATGAGAAAATATAATTTAAATAGTGTAACATATGTAAGTCATGTTCAATAACGTTGCTTCCAATACCCATATTTTGTTATTGATTTTACTTCGATAACCATCATATTTTCAGTGTTATTTGCAAGTCAATAATTATTATTGATAAAATGGTTTACATTCATTACATATAGCAGTATTTATTTCTGTATTTGAATCAAATCATTAACGGTTACAGCCGTAATGAGCTCGATCGGTCCGCCATTCCTTCGCCCCAATTTTTAGCCCTCGCGTTGGTTCATTACACTTTCGTTTTGCACATCTGTTTCATAATTACAGGCGTTCATTTACCCGTATATATATTTCATACGACCCAATAATCGATACAAAAAAGGTCATCGACGTGCAGCCATGTCTCGGCAAAAGGAGAACAGGTCTCGCTCCTACCAGATGAAGACTACTTGAGGAAGACAGCGCGAAACCTTTGGTTTCAGAAGATAAAGAATTGGTTGGGCCGCGCCGATTACAACGTCCGTTTCAAACAGTAGGCTCTTAGAAACTAATCTATGTATCATTATATAGTACGAAAATTAGAAAACATTCCCGAAATTAAATTATCGAGGAATTTCTTTAAGAACAAAACAAACCCAAACCTTAAATCAAACCTCGAAACTGTTAATTTTCAAGTGCGCTAAAATACATTATTACTTGTGTATGGCTACTTAACATGCATAATTAGAGTCTTCATAGGCTTATTAGCTTAACTTTAGCGAGACCGGATCTTTCGGCGACCTAGAATTCTCTCTCCATTTGAGAACAATCGGTCTTTCAGAATTCTTTTAGTGCCTTATTCATTGAAACGGACTGTTTCAAATCTATTTGTGTCTTATTCACTAGACATTGTAACTGAAACAAAAGTAAAAAGCTATGTTTTATAAGTTATCGATAAGTCGATAACTATAAGATATCGATTGGCCAATTTGATAAAAAAATCATTCAGGTGCAAGTTATCTGTTTAGGCTGTAGGTACTAGCCGTCTCGTTTTATTTTACTTAGTATAACTCCTTTAAAGCAAAGAGTGCTTTATGCATTCATTTTCCATTTCTTTAAAACAATTCGTATAATAAAATTACAAATAATAAAATATTCAGCGCATACACAGTGTTCTCTTGCAGGAGACATCGTAAAGGATTGTAAAAGGAAAATAGACACAACAACGCAACTAATTAGCTCTTTATGTATCTACGTTTTCTTGTTGAAAATATATAACATAGGTACATACAACTATAGTACATATAACTTTATCAACTGTGTCTCCCTGCCGTTTGGGATCTTTGTCTTTAGAAATGGTGCTTGCTGTAGGTATAACTTAGAAATATAATTTTAAGTAGAAATTAGAATATATGAGAAATATGTAGTTATTTATACAAGTATTTTTTAGTTATTTTTAAAACCACAATGCAAAATTAAACGCTTTCGCATAGGGTTCTCAATAACAATAAATCATTCTAGACAAGAAACGGTAATCATTCAATTAAAAATAAAACAAATCAAACTTTTTTATTATTGTTCCTACATCATTACACCAGGTCGCTACCGCGGTAGACAGTGAACACTGAATGCCAAATATCACTGCCCTTACACTCCGGCAGAATTTCACGTCATATCTAATACCTACTGTTACGTTATAGGTAATTACTGTAGCTGAAATGCGTTTCAACTTATTACAATGATGACATTTCTCTTGAAGCACTTACAAAAAAGAAAGGTAGGTAGGTACATATCGACCCAAGAAGATTGCGAGGCCGTCTCGTCTTATTTTTTATCTAACTTCATTATATTGTTCGCAGCACGATTTTTACGCTCAGATATTTGTCACTTGTTCAGATATTTTTATCGGATTCTCTGCGAAGACATAATTGATAAATGAATAAAGAGAAAGGATCCTTCAGTTCCAAATTAAATCAAGCGCACTCAACAAAGAAACTCTCGTTCTTTATTCTTTCGAGGAAAAAACAAGATACAGTTGGGAATTTTCTCGCAGAGATTAATGGTCAATGGTCCATAGACAAGCACCTGCCGCCATTGCACTAGTAAATATTGTCTGTTTAAACCTAAAGGTTAAAAAAAGTTAGGAATAGCACTCATTACTGCGTCGTCCTCAATAATAGTAATACGTCTATGATTTCAACTACAACAGTAGTCAAGATTAGATATTGTCGGCAACAGAGGTTAGAAACCATAAACTAAAATTTTTTTTTCTTGTTTGTGGCAACGATCATCTGAAACCGAAATTGAAGTGTTACAATAATGAGCTTAAATAAATAGCCATGGTTCTTATACACACCAAACACCAAAAACTGTTTGGTTCGATTACGAGACGAACTCTGTATTCAGTTCAAGCCGTACGTTACAAAATGATAAATGATATCAAACGTTAACTTGTCGGTTTCCTAAATCTATATCCCTTTACCCCTGGGATCGTTTCTATAATGACGGACAATAACGAAATTTAATGTATTTAATTATATACATAATTGAATTTCTGGGATGGCACATTTCAGGGACCCTATCTTTATAAGGACTGCGGCACACGCTCACAATGTAAATCAATAGTTAGCAGACGTTCAGTATTTACAAGTAAAATTGAATTCGACATTGCGTACCGATCGTACTTTTTTAAATATCGTATATTTTTTTGAAAAATAGCAACTGTTCCTACAATAATAATATTCGGAGTGAATGTATCCATGATATATCTAATAAACATCGCAATTATCTGGGAGAACTTTTAAAGCATCTTTGATGAGACTAAATATTGTTTATTAATATTAGTGCATAGACACACTTGGAATTGTGAAAATACGAATTACGTTAGGTGTGTTATTGGCCTAACCACGCCGAGTCCCGCTTACCGGAAATTAATTAAATCCGCAGTCATCTTGCGACGACATTATTCAGTGTTTGAGGACTGACAGACAGATGGGGTCTCTTAATTAAAATTTGTAAATAGCATGATCGGCCGCTTATAAAAGTGAATTGTTTTAAAGCATTTATTTATTAAGTAGGTACGCAATTAATCATTTTCGTCTTGACTCAAACATCATTGATTCGATTTAATTAACTAATACACCCTGTGTTTTTGTTTGCGTCAAAGATCGTGATGTAAATTAATTTCTTAAGTATCACAACTAAGCTGTTCACCTTAATTTGGGCTAGAAAACGTCATTTCAAAAACAATGACGATTCAACATCGTCTTAAAATTAAACGTTTTTATCGATCCCCTGATGATCATCGGTCACCTCTCAGAATGATTGAGGCTGATATATTCATTTATATTCTCGAAGATTCTTTAAAAGTTCCATATTTGTTAAATATAAGAGTATGTATGTACACACCTTTTTAAACCATTCTATTGTTTCCTCATTGGGTCTCCTGTAATAATGGGAACTTTAAAGGCCATAGTTTATCACGCTAGCGTACAGCGGGTTAATATAGAACCTAGACTATCTTATGTAATCAATGTCCTTAAATTTTATCCTTTGTCCGTCATACTTACTATTCGCACTACCATTATCGTTCGTGATAGCATTATAAATCGTATTTTAGGCTGGATCATAATGTTCAAAGACAATTACAGCACCTAAGAGTTAGTAAAACTACCAGCATTATATAGCTTAGAACACTATATTATCCATTTTCCGAACATATCGGTATTAAGTTTCAGAAGATATTAAAAATAGCACCAGTATTTTTGAAAATTATAACAAAAATATTTTTCACTAAAATGAAACGCTATGATGGAATGAAACAAAGCCCGATTCGGACAAAAAAAACTCATTCATGGATGAAAAGGTGAGATCTATAGATAGTCCCTATTGCTTTCATTGTTTCAACTTCCGTTTCACGTCATATCTGAATATCTCAGCGATGTTTGCAAAATTGTAACAAAATTGTAACAAAATGTATTTAATATTTACGACTGGTACGTTTGAATCCAAAAAAGTCTCTTTAAAAGTTAACTACTGAAAAAATTAACAATCAAACAGACGTATGTCATCGGCCTTAAAATTTACAAAAGTAGTTAATTTTTGATAACAATCATTATGCATGTTTTAAAATAAGGTACCTTTTAATGTTCGTCATCGTTGTCAACAATTCATGTACAACCCTCGACTTGTTATATGTCGATGGAAATTTTATAATATCGTTTTTTTATACTGGTTTATTTAGTTCTGGTGGCTGCTAAAAATGATCGAGGCAGGCAGCGCAGACAGTCAACCACCGTGTACTAATACCGATACAATACCTGCTAATACAGTCAACAACATAATATCGGTAAGCAACTCGTAAAATAACCGCCCGTTCCCGTTCCACAAAACACTGATTGTGAGACACAGTTGAATTAAAAATCGAATGAACGATAATAATTATGTCACCTCTTCTTATTCCTAGATCAAAGGTTTACCGCTTTATATTTATACGAAGGTACTTTTCAGTCATTCTATAAGCTTCTATAATTTTTTTTGTTTGCAATATTAAAAATAAATAAACGAAAACAACTTAGAAAACAAATTAGCTCATTTAATCACTTGTATATAATTACACATAATTCAATTTTCATTTCAGTATAAACGTTTTTAAAACTAGCGAAATTATTTCATCGTGTATTCAATACATTTTTATACTCGTACATTTGTAATAACAATACCTCCAGTAGCTGTACAATCCTTACGAGCGCCATAAATGGAAACATTCATGTCATTATTCATTAAGTATTCTTGGCCGCTATTGTATGTCTCCTTGTCTGCTCATTAGTCCTAATGAGAAAAAAGAAGTTTCCTTATTTTCTGTTTCTCTTATTATCACGTTTTCTTCATAATTATTTTGTTTCATTTCCCTAAGTAATGGAGCTTCCTATATCGTTTACTTTACAAAAAATCAAATCCCTTATAGTACCTACAATTGTTCGTGTTTGTGTTGTGAAAAGTTTGAACACGTAATTATTATAAGATTGAATACACGTCGATAGATGTTAAATTGTCATTATAGGTAGGTATATCAAAGCTATGAAAGATAAATAAAAACCATTAACATCAAAAGGAATGTTTTATTGGAAACGAAATTCTCAGGGGCAGAAAAAGGAGTCAGTCATGCATGAATAATATTTTCCTTAGAAGCTTTAAGTTATGAAATCGTAACTGTTACGATTTCAGTAAACTGTTCAGTAAATTACAAATAAATAATGTTTCATTTTTTAGTCTGGCCATGCAGACCGATCGAATAACAGGTAATATGTTGTACATAACACAATAAACGTGAAATAGAACAGTCTCTGTTGGGCTGCAAACGATGTCTGTTTTTTAAAATTCGAAATACCTAATGTAATTGCTAATGACATTGTTTAGGAAACTCTTAAAGAAGACGTAGACATCGCACGTTCTGAAGCAACGTTCAGACACACCGTACAAAATGTTAGCCAATTAAAAGAACAAGTGCTATCATCGCCATGCTACGTCAGATGTCTTCCGTGGAAGATCTTGGTTTTAATCCGACATACCACCACACCAGAACGTCAGCAACAAAAAGCTTTAGGCATATTCCTGCAGTGCAATGGGGACTCTGATTCGCCGGGTTGGTCGTGCTATGGTTTGGGCGAACTCAAACTTCTCTCATATAAACCAGACGGTGAACACTTGTGCCGAAAATTGCATCATATGTATCATTCGTAAGTAATCCTCAGGTATTTTTGTAAGTCTACAGATCACTTTAATTTTAATCTAAAATAAAGCTTTGTTCCTCAGCAAGGAAGATGACTGGGGCTTCGCACATTTCATATCATGGAAAGACCTAATGGAGCCCGATAACGGTTTTGTAAAAGATGACTGTATATCTATCGAGGCACACGTGGTCGCAGAAGCACCTCATGGCGTTTCATGGGATTCTAAAAAGCATACCGGATATATCGGTATTGATCCCAATACAAAAAATGATAATCAATAAATAAGGGGCTTATGGATTTACACACTACTGAAATTTTTCTGAACTTTAACAGGACTAAAAAATCAAGGAGCGACATGCTACATGAATTCCCTTTTACAAACATTGTTTTTCACGAATGTTCTTCGTCAGGCAGTTTACAAAATTCCGACTGTAGGAGACGACAGCTCCCGTTCCGTGGCCTTTGCACTGCAAAGGGTATTCTACGATCTCCAATTTTCCGACAAGCCGGTCGCTACTAAGAAACTCACTAAAAGTTTCGGATGGGAAACACTGGATTCATTTATGCAACATGACGTGCAAGAATTTCTTCGGGTAAGTATAACAATTGATTAAATTGCTATCGAAACATCTGGACGTGCCAATTAACAATTCACCTTGTTTTACGAAGGTACTGTTGGACAAGTTGGAAAACAAAATGAAAGGAACTGTAGTGGAAGGAACCGTGCCCAAGTTGTTTGAAGGAAAAATGACGTCTTTTATCAAGTGTAAAAATGTTAATTGCACGAGCACTCGCCTGGAAACTTTCTACGATATTCAACTTAGCGTTAGAGGGAAAAATAACAGTGAGATTCTTCTTAACAATGTTGGCGTAGTTCGGTGGAATTTTTTTATAATTGAACCGTAAAGACTTGTAAATATTTCGTAACCACGGTGTTTTTATAATCTATAGTAATTTCTCGGATAATGCCGGTAAATTTATAAATTCAGTCTCTTATATATTATACTTTATCCACTTTATAAAACTATGTTATCTGATCGTAATTTGATCACACTACTTGTTCATATGTTCGTGAGAAATAGTAATTTGCATTACACTAAATACTTTCTAGTATACGAATCCTTCAAAGACTACATAAGCACGGAGTTATTGGACGGTGAGAATAAATACGACGCGGGGGAACACGGCCTGCAGGAGGCCGAGAAGGGCGTGCGTTTCGACGTGTTCCCGCCTGTCCTTCACCTGCACCTCATGCGTTTCCATTACGACCCTCAAAGTGACGCCTCGGTTAAATTCAACGATCGGTATCTGTAATATTCCAATATACGATAGCGTTTTTAGGCAGTAAGTCAACATACAATAAGTTACATACGCAGTAGTGGACCTGACCACGCGTTGCCGTGGTTACATTATTTTAAATCATATACATATATGACCAATGTCGTGCGTTCAGAGATTTTATGTAGAAATTTATTGACATTCGACATTTATTATTTATTAATTTTATAAAAACTATCCTATCTTTTAAGTTGGATCAATTAATAGATATTTACAAAATTTTATTGAAATCGGTTCAGTGGTTTCGGAGATTTTCGCAAACGAACATCGTGACACGAGATTTATATATATATATAAGAGGTGTTAACAGAAGTAAGAGGCAGAAAAGATTATTTTTCAAGTGGCAAAGTACTTTTTGTGGCACTCTAGAGGCACTATGAAATACATAAGTAGATATGATATTATGAGAAATGTGCGTAGCGCTGTCAAGGACGCAAAGGACGCAAATGTCATCGCAATAACGTTGATTCGATTATTCAACTCATTCGATAATGTTCTAGGTTTGAATTTTACGAAGAAGTAACTCTGGATCCGTATCTGCAAGAGATACCGCAAGTGCCGGCTCACTACACCCTCCACGCGGTTTTAGTGCATTCAGGAGACAACCACGGTGGTCACTATGTGGTATTCATTAACCCGAAAGGCGATGGTAAAGTAAGTATACTAATAAAAGTGCCGAAACTTGAAAGCGTAGTAGAACCTGTATATGTCAAAAGGTGGTATAACCTGTATATGGTTCGCGCGGAGAAGTACCACCACCGCCACACCTATTTCTGCTGTGAAGCAGAGTATTCTGTGTTTCGGTCCGAAGGGTCTGGATGCCGGTCCACTTGTATACCAGAGGCGACCATCTTATTCCTCAAGAGTAGCAACGCATCTGTGACCGACTTGTGACAGGGCAACTACTAACACTCACTAACTGCACTTACTAACACATACTAACTGGACTAATATCACCAACAGTCCCTTTCCTGCATTCCTGGTACTAAAGAATACTCACCAACTAATTCTTATTAACACCTTATACTAACTGAATTCACACTAACAGTCCCTACAGCCCTGTTAGGAGCCGGTAACAGATGTCCGGGAAGAGCCACTTAAGACTGCTGCCTGCTAGTTTGTTACTCTATTCAAATACAAAAAAAACAAAAACTTGAAAGTGTTGCATCAAATTACGTACATAATACGACCGTAAACATCATGGGAGCGTTATTTCAGATACACAGATACTGCGTTAATTCAGATACAAAATGCAAAGGTATAAAATACGTCGATTTTATAGATGTACCAGTACATTTAGAAAGACAATAATATCACAGCGTTGCCTACGCTATCTACTCCATACATACATACAGTACTACGCGTACATACATACATAATTACCTAACCTAACCTAACCTTACCGTATTTAGTATAATTGTTAGAAAGGGTTTAACGTTTTGGTGGTACTTGCGCTATATAATAACGTCTTTACAGTCCGTCTAACTTATTTACTGATATCTGAAAATATTCTGTATAAACAATAATTCCTCCGTAAATGAATGTTTAAAATATGCATGGTCTGCTTTACATACACATAGCCCGATGTACTCATAAAGTACCTCAAGTTCTCTATTGCAGTATATTTCGTTCTGTTTAATTAAAAACGCGCATATTACACTGTATATATGTATATACATAACTCGCATTCAGTTATTTATGGACATTGTATAAAAAGCAAGTTGAAATTGTTTCTTTTGCTACTGAATTCATCTTTTCTTTCTTCATTCCCTTGTTTAAACCTAAATATATTAATTGCCTAATTACCCTATTTGCAGTTTCTACTGAGTTATAAGTAAAAACATTCTTCTTAATTTATGAAGTGGTGAATGAAATTAAATTAACGCACTGGCTAAGAGATTAGTCAACACGAGAAAACAACAAGAGTAAAGTCTTGCTCGAATTGACAGCCCTGTGACAAAGCCTCTTTGAAATCAATAACATCGCTATAAATAGGTTCCGAGGCTTTATATTAAGGCCTTATAAATTGACCTCTAAATAAGGCTATGGGCACAAACATCCTTTGTAGGTCGACTTGCCTCGAATGGAAACTTACTCACCCAAAAAAATTACAAAATACAAAGCCGATTTATTGGAGAGTTTAATTGAATTGAACATAATTTTTGCAACAGTGGTGCAAGTTCGATGACGACGTTGTGTCGCGGTGTACCAAGCAGGAGGCAATCGAGTATAACTTCGGAGGAAAGGAAGACGCGCCATATCTAGCGAGGAGGGCCACCAGCGCATACATGCTCATTTATATACAGTAAGATAATGATATACTTTCTTCCTAGCAGCTGGTATTGTATTAAATTGTATTGTATTATAACTATCCAATTATCGTTTACAGGCGTTACACAAGTGTTTAGTTACCGAATTTGGCATCAAATGGGGGTGTGTTAAATTGTCTCACTCATTATTATTATTCTTAACGAAACAATAATACTGTTCCAACAAAAGTTCCGGTATAACGCAATTTATACACATTAAATTTTATTAATGAACCATTACAAACTCCACGTCCTGGGTAATTAACTCGCCTGCGATGTTAAATTAATAAATTCGTGCGTAATGTTCGTTATGGGCTTTACTCGATCGCATAGCGCCATTTATAACAATAACAATCATAACGTCTTAGGACTTTTTCACACGAACCCATCTAGTACGGAACTAGGCAGAGCCTGTTGCATAGTGACCATATTATATTTTTGAATAGCTACGCACACATATAAATAATTTTACAACAACAACAAGTACTAGTACTTATGTAATAAACATTTGTTCTGAATAGGAATTGCAACCACGGCTAATGGAACTCAAGGTTTACTACAACTAAACCAACGGGACAGCCAATATAATATGCATCGAAGCCTAATGTCAAATGTTGTGATATTTAAAACGACGTTAGAAAATAATAAAGATGTAAATTGTATTAGTCTCGCGAACCAATAGCTTGTGGTCTTGTGAAATGTTAGCCAAAGATGTACAAACCACATTTGCTTCCCCACAAGCGTGTCATTACACATAGCCCAGCATAAACCCAAATCTGCCCAAACCACAACAATATTATGAGACCACTAGCGTTAAGCGAATTGGGCACGAATATAGATTTTTGTGATATTGATCTGAAAATAGTGTTATAAAAGCTGATAAGATGATATAATGCTGATTTATATATAGTTTTGCGGATTTATATATGCATGCAGTGATTGTTTTCATAAAATCTTCAAACAGAATATTTAATCCCAATTATAAATAAATGACATATAATCAAATTAAGAAAGTTTAATTGGAATGTGAGTAGGTACCTTACCTACTTACTAACGCAGTCAAGGTCACGTGTACTAAATTTTCCCGCTATTTTCTTATTGTTTATGAAATAGGCTTGCGTTTTACTAGGCTTCGAGCTCACTTGATGGAAATGAGGTATAACCTAGGATTGTGATACAAATTAAATTACATTTTATATTTCAGAACATCGGAACTAAAGTACGTGTTACAAGAAGTGACCGAGAATGACATACCGACCGACCTCTGCGAGCGCATAAACGAGGAGATGCGATACGAGATGGTAAGGACATGTAAATATCAACCTTATGTTGCAACAAATGCGGTTTGAAATTATATTTTTATTACATTTCAATACGGGCTCTTATACATATATTTCAGGCGGCAGAAAAATCCGATGCAGAAAATATAGATCGGACACGTCAGTAAGCTCTGCAAAGTACTACTCGAAGATATTCAACGCTCTAAAACAATTCTTCACTTTTCAGGCCCTAGCCGGCTCTAAATATAGAGGGAGGTAATCCGATTGTCAAAGCCAGATAGGCCAGCACTAACCTTGATTCAAACAATTACTTTCGAACCCTAACTTGCCGATGGCGATTTACAATATTGTAAATTGATCGTATGCTTTTATCTCTACATAGATTTTACTTTGTGTAGATTTACTTGTTTTTATTTATGTATCTTTGTTATTAAAATTTGTTACCAAAGGTTTATTTCGTTTTGATTGTACGAAGCTTAAATCTCGTTTAGGACTGAATAAGTATTATTTACTCGTAGAAAGTTTACACTTCCATTGCTAGTATTCAAACGTCGATAATAAAATTTATGGCTCAAATACGCGGAATGCCGATCTGCAAATTAGATTCGCTGTGTACCGCTGTTTCTTTTGGTATTAATGAGACTTCTTTAAAGAACCGTTTCTTAATATTTCCGCAAATTGAACAACATAAAATTTAAATGCGTTAATATAATATATCCATAAATGTTTATTTTCCAAATTTCCAAACAGAATGGTAAAGAAGGCCTAGAATTCAAGACATTAAGGAATAGAAAATCGATATCTATCGTTCATTTTATAAGTAGAACTAGATTGTGTTTTGATCGTTAATATTTATACTACATAATATAACGTAGTAACGTGTGAATTATTAAAGTCCGTAAACATTGTATCTGGTAGTATATCGCTAAGTAACTCAAGTAAGAAAGTTTTTTCTGTTTATGCACTAAACTATTACGTCTCACGCTTTTACGGTGCGTTTCTTAACAACCATATTACTCGCTACGCATCCTCGCACATCCCTGGTGTAAAGGCACCCTTACTGTGTTCTATTTTCAAAACCCAGAGGAAGTGACACTGCAAGTCAAATGAACAACTACATTGGCTTATATGTATAATGTACACTATGGTAAGGCATGTACAATGTATTTTATTCGAGTGATAGAATGGTATACATGCGCTATTAGTTTGGTCGTTTAAAAAAATGGTTTCATCCTTTTGTCTATAAATCTGCCGCGGAAACACAATAAATTCGGTTCCAATTACGGCTAGCGCTAATCCTTTACCAGGACACAACCATAAGGATTTTCTAAACAATGAACGTCTAATTAATGTGGTTGGCGACAACAATTAACTGTATTGAATCTCAACATTTCGATAAGATTTTAAGTGTTAACCTCAGTAATTTAATAAACTGATGCCACTTTACCACGAAGTAGGTACGTAAATACATAGATGTTAGATGGTTGGCAATAGATTGTATATGCAGAGAACAAGGTTCTTCATAACGGAGAAATATGGTGAAGAAATCACCATAATCTTGCTAAAATGCGTAACCTATCTGACTACGTAGGTATAGAAGTTAGTTAAAAAAATAAAGTACTTGCCAGGCTTTTATAGGTCTAGATCATTTTAAACTTAGTAACCACGGTTATTTAGAAAATAGTGTCCTTACAAATCACTGCAACTATAAACTGATTCTCGAGTGTCTATAACAACTATGTTATTGCAGTTTAAATTCAATAACGTAATATGAAGACAGTAAGTGTATTCCGTATCGGTGCTTCGTACTCAGAGTAATATTCCTTACTCGACATCTGCTCCAAATTCACTAATTTTCGCAGCAGTTCGCTCCAAATTGTCCGATATTGAAGAATGAAACGAAGTGTAACAAAAGGCGGCCTAACGAACTAGCGGCAAAATGTACTACAATTTCTACGTATCGAAAACACCTCTCCGTTAATTTTTTTCTTTTTTAGTGGCAACTGGACTATAGGAATGTTATAGATATCATAATGATTATTATTAGGTACTAGGTAGGGTAGATAGGTAGTATTTATATGCATAAATTGACTTTATGTAGGAACTCATATATTTATGTATTCGAATAAGAATTGCTTTAAATAGGCACTAAATAATATATGATGCCTAAAAATCATCTATCCTCCATTTGTGATAAACTTATCTAAAACTGTTTTGAAAACTTCATAAAATAATTTTAAAAGTAATTTAAAAAATCAATCGAAATGAATTTTAATTATTGTTTTATTGTCATGAATAGATTCTTATTTCAGTCGAGATTGCGCCGCATCCTTACAAATCATTTTCTTTCTATAATTCCCAAAGGCTTTTCCTAATAAAAGAATGTTCATCACAGTACCGAGCACAAAAATATCTTCTCACAAATGAGCACACTCGAACCAAGAGGCGCTCACAAAATCCGAATAATAAGAGCCGAGAGCAGCATATCTTCGCTAATTAATCCTGAAGCTCTACTATTAATTACGAGACTTTTTCTTCGTCGCCAGGATTAAGCCGACGAGTCCCGGTAATTGCTAGCCCACCAACCGAAGCTCCCAACTATTTTTATTTAAAAGTCCGGCAGCGGGTTAAATGAAATATAAACTTTTTGCAGAATCGGCGAGTTATAACGATCTCTCCAGCACTTGTTATACTATCGCCGAGTTAGGACAGGCTTAATTACGATGTGAATGTTGATGTTGCAATTACGTGGAATGTTGATATTACGTGGCATCAGATAAGTTATCGAAACATAACCGAAAAAAATATTTCATATTACTACCGCATAATATATTATATCAAATTTAAACAATCGTTTTTCTCTTTACATTATACTGTTATCTGATACTTAGTTTTATACATATAAACACCCGTCACGCACATTTAAAGAATCCTACGAGTATGGTTATAGAACCCTCGGCACCAAACGCATGATTATTTATTTGGCCATCTCTTTTATGCATACAATAATAATTACAATAATTCAATACAAAGTAGATGTTCATTGAAATCTTGAACTGCATGGTCTTTAACATGTTACGATGTGACAATTGGATAAAAGTAGTAGATTTTGGGATAAATGTTGGTCACAAGTATCATTAAGTTCCGGATTGGAAGAGAGCATTGTTTCAGTTTTCAAAAGTCATTGGTCCAATTTTCGGAATAAACCAGTACCTGCAGCTTGTTAACATCAAAGTTATTGGAAATAGCGGCGGTTGAACTTTAAATCCACATTTCAATGAATTATAACTGGAAAAGACCTGAAAAAGACTTTTACTTAATTTACTGCTAAAAATTTGGAGGTCCTTTTTATAGTGTAGGTACCTACGTGTATCATTCCATTGTCCATATATGTTAGGTTGTTTAATATCTTATACAAAGTAGGTATTTATACAATGCTTTGATACTTTTATTATTCTCTCTGCCTACCTTTTATTCCAGTGCCTCATTACTCAGGATATTGGATATAAGAAAACTTAACGAAAACTGTAATATACGGAATCCTATAATAGGTATCTATCCATTTTAAAACTACTAAATGATTTAATTAATCGGAGGAGAACAAATGTTATTCACTGATATAAAAATCAACGAACAAAAGTAATATCCAATCATTTCCAAATAAAATAACGTCGCTCCAATCTACGAAGCTAAAGTAAGTAAATCTTGAAAGATCGGGGATTACCTTGAGCCTGACGGATCGCCCCCCACTATTGCTTCAGCGGGCTCTGAGGTAATTAAAATCTAAGAGTAATCTAGTACAATGAATAGATTCCACAGCTCAGCCTACAGTAATCAATAAACTCGGATTGGAAAATTGCGTTGTAGTTGTTTACTACGAGTTCCTCTACTAGTTTAACTATAATCGATATCGAATCTATCGAAAATAAGTTCAGTCTAATGTAAAAACTCTAAAGATAGGTACCGTAATCTATATTAATCATATATTATAAAGTATTATAGATAAAGTATATATTTCTGTTAGACATCAAAACTTTCACAAATGAGGCAAATTTAATATGGAAATTATTTTGAAAGACCATTTGGTTTTCAGCTCATACAACTTTCCTAATCACAACAAAAGCAGGTAGGTACAATTTTGACAGAAACGAATTTCTCGAAGCAGAAAAAATTAACTAATTTTAAAAATTAACAAAAGAATATGAATATTTAGCTCTTATAGCAATTGTAGAAATGTTGATCTCAAACACAACTTATTTAATCCATTTTTTATTTAGATCAGACGGATTTCTGTAGTGTTCTATAAATGCAAATAAATAGTATGTAATAAATGTTATTATATTACTATATTATATTTATATAGGTACCTACCTGTTTTAGTAGGTATACAATCCAGTAAGCGACAGACAATATAGGTACGTACATACTTACTTAGCTAAATATACATATACGAATTTATCTAAAGACACAAATACATTTGCCGAACGAACGAACGAATAACATCTTACGTCGCGACGCTGGTCGCGCGTGAGGAATTCGGGCCTCGAGGACATCCTCATTACCCGGGCAGG
>DWGJ01002376.1:0-15986 GCA_018246895.1 Aspitha aspitha aspitha | reverse complement strand
CGGTAGTTCCTGAGATTAGCGCGTTCAAACAAACAAACAAACAAACAAACTCTTCAGCTTTATATATTGGTATAGATATAATGATATAATTTATGCATGATGTTGTCATTATGTTGATTGTTTTGTTTAATACGCACTTCTACAGTATTAACGTATATGTATTGTATATGTTACTCAAATAATTTATTATATCTATTCATAGAACAAAGAAAATAAGATGGATTCTCGTGCTTTTCCACTTCTTAGAAGTTGGAGCGATTATATTATATAACAGTTTCCTATGGGAACGCTTCATATTACCTTTATGGTCGGATTATGGGAAAGTACCTCAGGTAAATATTTTAGCATGTTATTTGTTACTTTTGTCGAACTTTTATACTGCTAGTGGATACCTTCCTATGTACATACTTTACGGTTTGTGGCAAATAATCAAATGGATATTGCTGAGATTCCTTAAAAACTTATGGAGGTATATCAGCTCGAATGACGACAATATTGACAGTGATTATAAAACAAGTTTTATTATTTAGCACAAGTATCGTGCTTGTTGAGTTTGATAATATTTTTTTTATATTAGATATTTACGTGAACATTTTTAACAAAACTGAATACCTACTGATTTTTATAAGCTTACATGTTTGTTTATTTTTATTATTAGATTCATAAACAGAGATCAAGATATAGGAAAAACGAAGTATGTATGTATATGGAGGTACCGGCACAATAATAAAATGTTATGTATTTCCAGGTGGAAGCTGGAAGTGTGGTCCGAGGAATGTTTTCATGCGTGTTGCCAGGAGTTATTTCGTTCTTATGCGGGTTCTATTGTCTTTTGCATGCTTGGCATAACGCGTTTGCGGAAATGCTCAAATTTGGAGACCGACTTTTTTATGAGGTAGACTGTTTAACATTAATTATAAATTTTATTTCAAATTTGGTTGTAAAATGGTTTCATTTTGTTCTATTTAATAACATTGCATAATGTATGCTGATCTGTCATATAGAGGATTTCCAATTTAATTACTGGCCGAACCTTAAGATATCTTCATAATCTGAATAATTTATAAACCTACATACCTGTTCTGCATCAGAGGGTTTATTTATTATGAATGTGTAATTTGGTGTGTGATTAACAACGTAGCGCGATATTACAGTAATAACCTATTTTGAAATTTACGTATAATTTAACTTCTCTATCTAATGAAAATATTATATACAATTCTAAGCGGAGCCCCTGTTTAGCAATGGATTATAAAACGAGCTTTTTCATAATCTCAGCAACACATCATATTGTATATAGATATATTATATGTATATTGTTACTGGCGTCGGCAGGGGGGTGTCTATCAGAAAATGTATGTTTATAGATATACGAGTACCTACATATGAATTAAGATTCATTTTTATGAATATATGTAGGTAAATGAATTGCCTCGATATAAGGAAACTATTACAAATAGTACCTAATTACTTTTTTTTACAGAATAGTAGGTACCTACCAAAGCAATTTTTACATGAAAACCTCTGAAGATAATCTTGGTGGCCCAATATATTATATTATCTAATAGTAGCGATGGGACATAAAATGGATTGCGGCCACTAATGAGATCACGAAGCATATTAAATCAACCCAATGAATTAATTACCAAAATACGTCAATGTACATATGTTGCTACATCTCTAAGGAATTACACCGCGAGGCATTAGTATACCTAATGACACGCGTTGTAATAAATTAATGAAAATATTATGCAATATATATCATATATGTATAACAACACCTTATGCCTATTAACTGAATTCACACTAAGAGTTATACGGATAACTCTGTTAGGAGTCGGTTGCAGATGTCCATGAGCGGCAGCAGCCACTTATGAGTGCTACCTGCTCGTTTAGTACTCTATTGTAATAAAAAATATATTAAATATATAAATAAATTTTACAACCACAATAACAGTAGCTCTCATTTGCAGGATTGGTGGACGACATCACAGTTCTCCAAGTATTATCGAGCTTGGAATCGCGTCGTACATTCATGGTTGCGTAATCACATCTACAAGCCAATAGCACCGTACGCTGGTCGTGCTGTCTCTACATTCTTGGTTTTCTTTGTGAGTCTTTCTATCCAACTGGAGTCGTAAATATATAATGCATGTATGCATTTTAATAGGCACGTTTTTTATGCAGAGAGGGATTAAACTAAAAAAAAATATTTAAGGGAACGTTGGAAAGGATTTGTTGTACATACCACTATACCTAAATAAAATCCGCCCCTAATTTGATTTCAACGAGGTTAACAACCGTTTTATGGTGGTCTGTATCGTTAACGTAAATTACCTTAAATGACTGTTTTCGGTATTCGGTAGGTACCTATATTCCACGGCCTATAACTGTTTTCTGGAATAAAAAACGTCCATGAAAATTGACCATCACAACAGTTGGAGTCAGAAAACATGTTGGCAATTTTTTCTAAGAGACTTTATGTACCTAAGTATCTAACCGTTAATGCGCATCATGAAAATGATAAAAGAGTCATATTTGCGAGAAATTTGATAATTTTAAAACAGAAATACCAAAAATGTTCTTTGCGTCTGTAATTTATCGCTCTCCGCGAACGTAAGTATCCTTAGGCGCCGAACCCTCTTTACAATATGAGAGCAGCATACTTGAAATCCATTTAGGTATGTACCTACTTACTCTTTAGTATTTTTACATGCAATTGTTCATTTGTTCGTTTAGTTAGTATCCTAAGGTACAAGATAAGTTAGATATTAACGATCGAATCCTCATTATTCCAAAATATTTCTTAATCAGTTCCATTGATTTTTCCATATAGGTGTCAGCAGCCGCTCACGAGATGATACTAGCGTTATCATTCGGGTTCTTCTATCCTGTTCTCTTAACAGAGTTCGGGTTTTTAGGACTCATGTTGCTGCCTCTTACGGCCAAAAGCGGTCTTCGCTTCCCAAATGCTTTCAATCTGTTTATGTGGCTGGCATTCTTCATAGGAAATGGTAAGTCAATAAAATAGGTATTCATGTTACATAGGTACCTACATCCTACGCAACAAATGTATTTGAAACGCAATTTATTTACAGGACATATATTTAAATAAAAGATTATTAGTTACTGCGGACTTGCGTCATTCAAATTACATCCAATGTCAAAGATATCATGTCGTCATTGCACCACTTAAACGCCAGAAAGAATTTTTTTCTTCCCTAGTTAGACAAGTGACAGTCTTCAGTGGTTTTAGGCATAATTCTTTTTCGACCATTTAAAATGTGTAGTAGTCTGACCTATGAAGCCTAATTTAACCGCTTTGGTTCTCAATTATACATGGGTACCTATCATTGTCATTTTAACGTAATGTAATGATTTTGTAATGACCTTAGTAATGACCTATGCGAATAGTTTGAAGCCCGGGAATGAACAAAATGTATTTTTATAGAACTTTATAGAACAGGATTAAGAATTGGGCGTCAGTTGATGAACAAGTCACGTTATCTAGTATATGCCGTACATAAAGCTGTAGGTACTTAGATATTATTGTTCAATTATGCATTATTCTCTGCTTTAATGGAAATGAAATTGAAACAGTAGGTACCTACCTACTAGTTATTGAATTATTTCCAATGATAGCCGAAACAATAACTTACTTAGTTTATTATTATCATAACAATGATTGTTTACACTCATTGAATGCAAACAAAGGCAGGAAAATAAACAGACAATAATGAAACGCAGAAATAGTTGCAGAACACTTGCGGATCGCCCAATATCAAAGTGGAAATACCCAATAATTTCGTCTATGTGATACTAGATGACAATTTTCGCACAAAATAATAACGAATAAATTGAATAGTACCGATATTTTTAAAACTTTTTGTTTTCGGGCAACCGCCCTTGCCTTTCAGGTAATACAAGTTGTCAACAGACGGCGTTAATACGTTGTTTTCGAAATAACAGTTATGTCATTAATTATTGTAATATTAACTTTGTATCGATTAATAATACCTACTCATAGTTGACTATCTACACGATTTTCAGTTATCTTCTTTAACCACTTATTAAATGAGTTTTGTACGTACGTAAGTACGTACACTTTTAGAGTAGTAAACAATTGGTATTTGGCATTAATTAATGCCAATTAGCATTAAGTCTGCCCTTTGTAGTCCTTTGGTTACAATAAAGATTTAAAAAAAAAACAAACTTTGTAAAACCATCTACAATTACAAAGCTATTAATAGAACGAATGAACAATATATTATTTTCACGTAAAAAAAAATTACTGAGCCTGAAGCCAATTTCAATTTCAAGTACTTTTTAAAATACGATGAAACCCTTCTACTTTATCCTAATATTTTTCATTTCAGGACTTCTGTGGAGTTTATATGCAATGGAGTATTTCGCTCGAAAAAATTGCCCGCCATCTGAACATGATAGCTTTTTTATACCAAAATCATGGTCGTGTCCTGAAATTGTTTTAAAGCCAAATTGGACTTTTGAAAATCCATTTGATATTCTTTAAACGAATGAAATGGTATACTTAAACAAAAATTGTATGGAAAACAGGACCTTCATATATAACAAAGATTCATTTTAAATATCTATGTTGATCCTAAAACAAGATATACTTACTCTAAATTATACATTCTAACGGCGAACATAGACATCAAAGTAATTGATGATTTAATATAATTAATAATCTCTATATTATATAGGTACCTACTTATGTAATCCTGACTATTTTAGTTTTAATACTAATGAAATTTATTCTTCAATATATCGTTTTATTAACCTTTTAATTAATTTGGGATGGGACAAATCAGAACAGTAAACAAATATCAATTTATTTTAATTGCAAAGAAAATATTACACTTTACATACATATGTATAGTACTTAGAAACAAATCTTGACAAAAGTATAACGTTTACATGTTTATTTTTTATCTTAACTGTTGAATTTTGCACGTAATTACTATGAAATAGAACGCAAAATATATTATGTTTAAGCATATGGCATCTCGGAGTAAAATATTTGTATCACTAACGGCAAACTACATAGAACATCAAGTAAATATTTAAAAATACAATATGGAAAAAGAACACTTGGCAGTAAAAGTTGTATAAAAATTATAACACTTATCAAGTACCATACTGTAGACATAAATCTCGAAACTGGGAAAGGAATGTGAACGTCAGATAATAATACAAGTGACCAATATTATTCAAAAAGTTACATATACCTAACAAATAATATAACAAAAGTATTTGAAATTTATAATACTCAAATACAACACTATAATTTTATTTAATAATTTCTATATAAAAGATATTATAGATCATAATTTTAAAAGTAAGACAACACACCATTTCAACACTCTTCAATATTCCAGCTTTTCAACTGCAGAACTAATCTCCTTATTCCTCACAGCCTTATCGACTAAATTCTAAACACTATTGAATTGACTTATCTAAATTATGTGAATAAAAATTGGACATAGGTTTATTTGATATAAATGTTTGTATTATAAAAATTCGTGTCACTTATAATAATGCATCCAAATACATGTTTTTATTAAAAGGGAATCAGTATCATTCTTCAGACAGCAGGAGTGCGATCCAAATCTTTGAACAAAGAGTTCGACATCCTAAAACAAATTATTCCATTAAATACATATTTCAATTTAAATTAAAACACAATAGATAACACAAAGCACACAAAATTGATGCCTACATACATTAGATATGACATAAATTAACAATTTAATTAAAAATAAAATAATTGATAGGGATAAAAATTAAGTATGTTGGGACTTGGGACATATAGGAAAAATTACACTATTACTGTTGATTACAGGAGTAAATAATAAATTTTTAATTTCCTTCTTTTTTATAGTTGTAAAGCAATATTGTTTAAAAAATATGTATAAATGAACTTCGGAAAGCACATTTTTATTAAATGTTTTGATCACTGGTTCCAATATGTTCTAGGCTGTAGTTATATCGAACAGTGCTTACAATTGTGAAATGTTGCCGAAGCCAAAAATGCACTGGAATAGTCTCAGACACCTTACATTTACAAATAATCTAGTTCAGCGGTTCCCAAAGTTGTCTGGGCCATAACACCCATCAAATACAAAATCCCAAACTCGAGACCCACCTCTAGGAAATTTAACCATTACGAATTTGAATAAAGGACATTTCAAATAACAAACAAGGTTTAGGTACAATTTTTTACTATTTAATGAAATGAGTAAATCAAAAAGGTTATTTCTATGGGAAGAATGAAATTGTTTTCTATGTTTCACCTTTACAGTTTTGATATCAACTTCAACTCAAGTTACTTTTTAATTGCAGTTTTTCATATGTCTTATTTATTTCAGTATTTAGTGTTGATGTTCACCATTTCGTGCCCAGCCATTGCATCGGTAGGGTGGTTTGACGTTTTACAGGCAGGGCCCGATCAATATTCACTTTGGGAAACCCTAATCTATTTATAATAGAAAAAAGCCAGAAATAGCTGGAATATATAGCTGAGATCTAACAGAAATGGCAAATTGAGAATAAATTGTTGTAAAACATCCACCTTTGCCAAATTAGATCTAAAAAAGGTACTCATAATCATTAGGGATGGATGTGATTGTTATTTTTGTGGATCTTGTTACTCAGATGATATAAATTCTCTCATAGGCTAATGTATGTAAATAATCGAGAAAAAGATACTAAATGCTTGTAAAAAAACATTAGGATTATAACACAATAAAGGACTATTTAGAATATCTTACATAACAAAGAGTTCTTAAGATCATTTTGAACTGTAAACCTTTTAAAAAATTACATACCTTTTGGAACCTCAAATCATTCAAATTATATTCATTTCATATTAGTGGCTCAATAGTTTCTTTATCACTGCTATGTTTCCTGTGTTTGACTCAACTACTATATTGACACAGTTAGTTTAGTGTATTGGTTTAGGGCAAAAAACAAGCAATGTTCACTGCACAATACACAAAATACATACAATGTAAAATACTCACTTGCTTATCATGTGTTTGTAGATGTAAAGTGGAATTATGGTTATGTTTACAACAGAGGGGCTGCCATCAATGACCTTTGATATCTCCTTATCTTTCATGCCCACAACATTTATAGTATTGACTTCAAGGATTTGATGTTCCGTAAGCAAGCCATTGCGAGCTGCTGACGAATCCTTAACCAAGCCAACAATGACACCATTCTTAAACTGGAATCCAACGTGACCAAGGGAGTCCTTATGAAGAGTGACAGTTCTCTCAAAGGGTCTGAAATGATAGATAATAAACTGAACACTAAAATTGTACATTGCGAACATAACATGTCTTACTCACAAACCATTACCAATGAGTCATTTACAAAACACCCAGATAATCATGAGTCAGGTAAATAACTGAGGTCCAGATAATGGATCAATTATTAGTGAGCTGTTTATTAAATAGTGCATATTATAGTACACACAGTATTTTCCAATGAGAGATAATAACATGACTTAGTGATTGCATTCTATAGACATTTAGGGCAATGTATAGGTAGGTGGGATAGGTAGGTTACAAATATTTACATTATAAAATAGGTTACAAAAATTTACATTATAAGAAAAAAAAGTTACCTGTCTCGAACAGCCATCACGATCCCATTAACAGGTGCTTTCTTTAAAATAGCATGGCACTGTTCCATAGTCATGCCAGCTACGGACACATTGTTAATTTCCAGTATCTGGTCTCCAAAGCGAAGTCCGACGAGAGCAGCAGGACTGCCAGCAGCAACATAACATACAAACACTCCATTATTTACTGAATGGAACCTCAAGCCACATTTACCATCCCCATCCTTGCATAGCACCACTTGTCTTATAGCCTGGGTCACAGTTGCTTTTGCCAAAGTAGCAGACTGAGAGGATAACGGTGCTATCAAATTTTTGACTGTACTAGTTTCATTAACCTGAAACAATACACTTATATTAATTTACTGTATATATTGTAATTGTTGTTTACATGATCTATAATAACGACAGAAATATGCTAAGGGAAATTGTGCAATTTTGCAGCATTATATCTTCTTTTCATGGGTTACAAAGAGGCATAATTTATTAACAAAAAAATCAATTAGATTAACTAGTTTGGAAAATGAGATCTCTAATTTAAAGAAAACAATGGGATTTTACCGTTTGCATTTGATACTCTGGCATGTTCTGTGCAATAACATCATTTGATAGCTCAAGGCCCATATAATCTCCCAATGCGGGATATACATGTCCTCGGGGCGTTTCAGGAGCCGTCGGAAGTGACGGTAAATATTGAGGAGGTTCGTAGTATGCGGGCGGGGCGTGTTGCTGGGCAAATTGCGCCCGCACCATATTGTCCACCTTCATATCCTCCAACGACGGGTACAAAGACATGTTTAAGAACTTAAATCAAAGGATTATACATTAAACACGCAACCAACTACTACTCAATATGCTCTGTTGAGAGAGAATAATTTCGACAAGGAAATAAACGAATCACATTTACGGACACTAATATGTTACTCACTTGCTAAAGGGAAAAAACCCAATAATATTTTATTAAAAATGGAATACGTAGGTTAAAATTCGAACACAAATGAAGCCACACGCATGCCACAAAATGTGAGTCAACACAACAACAACTATTTCAATCGGTAAATCCAATCGGTATCTTAATATATAAAGTAGGTACTCTGTGGGGAAACCCAATAATTTGTTGTCATTTGAGAATTTGACATATCAGAAGTGTATAATCTATGCATAGACCAGTATAGCTGGAGAGCTGGCACCAATTTTTGCCTAGGTATTTGAGGTAATCTGAAAACTTGGTCTTTACCTCTTCTAATGTACTCCAAATCGGAACTGCAGATCTGGCTGCTGAGTAGCGGGGCTAACTTTTTAGATCACCTGGCAGGTAGAAAGTCCCAACAAAATTTCCTTTTGGGAATGTTATTTTTTTGTCATAAATAATGCCCTATAAAAATTTCAAATTGCCTCAAATACATTTTTTACATATTATTATATGTTATTTTATATGTTCGCTGAATTAATATTTATAAGCGATAATAATTACATCGCTTTTACATACTAGCGACCCGCCCCGGCTTCGTACGGGTATAAACAGTATTTCTCCACTATTTAATGGATGTAGGAGCTTAAAAAATAGAGTAACATCTCCCGTTTTCCCAACATTTCCTTTCACTGCTCTGCTCCTATTAATTTTAGCGTGATGAGAAGTATACTATAACCAGTATAAGAAATAATTGTACCAAGTTTCGTTAAAATCCGTCGAGTACTTTTTGTTCTATTACAGTTATACCGACAGACAGACAAAAATTTTACTGATTGCATTTTTGGCATCAGTATCGATCCCTATTCACCCCCTGATAGTTATTTTGGAAATATATTTAATGTACAGAATTAATCTCTCTACAGATTTATTATGAGTATAGATTTATGACGATTGATCTCGATTTGAACGACATGGTAGATTATTATATACCAATATATCAATGGCTGAACTCAGAATGAACAAAATTTTCTGCATGTTTAATCTATGACTTTACTAACGCCAAAATCAATTGTCACTGTCAATAATAATTTTTTTTTAGTATTTTTGATCTGTATAATTTGTACTTTACTAAGCATAGATTGAGATTGATAACTCTAGTTATCAATCGTTTATTATAAATTGTAAATAATATAATAATGATATATTTTATCTAAGTAGAACTTATTTAATATGCAACAAACTTCTAACAGGCAACGTACTCCAAGGTAAGATAAGTGAATCTTAAAATGTTATGAATAATTTTGTAATAAATATCTATATAAGGTCTATTTGTTCAACTATCACAATACACGAAAGCTACTGAACTCTCTAAAATCTCTAAATTGTCGAAATCCTTAGCACTAAAAAAAATTACATTTAAAGTCACATATATTGTTAATGTAAACAGCCCTTAGCAAATTAAAAAACAAAAGGGCCTCTGATTTATCTTAAACTTGCTTTTGTTATAAAGCTAAATATTTTAATACAATATTAAGACAAAAAATTACAGTGGTATTCAGTTATGGTATACATATTTTGACTAGTTTTTTCAATAATAACATATTTTTTTAGCAAATGCAGAGAATGGGAGCGTCAAAGGCGTAACAAGTTTAATGATGCTATTTCAAGATTAGGAGAAGTAGTGAAGTCAATTATTAAAGCAAACAGTAGTTCAGATGAAAGTGAAACTGACAATATTCAGTATCCTAAGATTGAAATCATCCAAAAAGCTATAATTTATTTAACAAATTATGCCCAAGAGAAAACTCAATTAAGTAAGTTGATATCATTTTTGGTGGCATATGGCATGGCTATTATATCTTCTAAACTATTTATCCTATTCATATAGTGTATAAGACAATTTTGATCTATATTAAATGGTGAAGCTAACGTGAAGCGAACATAGTTATTTAGATAAGGATTAATACTGAACAGAAGAAAAAAGCCTTGAAAATGACATGATATTTTTAATTGAAATTTTGGAGATAAAAGTAGTTATTGTGAGTTAACCATAAGAGATAGGTATATGCTAATGCAAACTTTTCTGTAGTAATTTTATAGATCTACAATTCTTTAGTACAGTAGTTTAGTGTATCTCTGCTGGTTTACACAGCGCATGCAAGGAAAGCTCTCAAAACAGTAATATTATCTCGTTTCTGCAACATATATCATTGCTGCTCCACTCCTATTAGTTATAGTGTGATGTTATATAGCCTATAGAGATTATATAGTACTCCTCGATAAATGGACCATTCAACAGAAAAACAATTTTTCAATTCAAACCACTAGTTCCTGAGATTAGTGTGTTCAACCAAACAAACTCTTTAGCTTTATACTATTAGTATAGATTTATGTATCTGTCTTCCGCATTAACCTTGTTTAATTGTATGATTTATTTTGTTATGTTGTAGAAGCTGAGATACTTGCACTAGAAGTAAAATTGGAAGCATTCAAAAAATGTGATAAAAGGGATGCAAGCATTCAAGTGTCGTATGTTAATAAAAAAAATCAAAGTGAGTATGCTAGCTGTTTCATAGTATTACTATACAGAGTAAACACCTTAAACACAATTAAATCTTAACTAAACCCAGTGGAACCTGATTAATGTCCGGTTATCATTAGACTTTACATTGTGATTATTTACAAAATAATTTTAATTGATAATATTTCCACTGTGATTTATTGATGAAAATAATTTTCCCAGAACATCAGGATTGCTCATCAGAATGCAAAGATCCATTGCAAAAAAACCTTTTTCTATTTCATTAATATTTCAGTGTTATTTCAGCTGATCACTCATACCTTAAGCATTATAAATGTGTCAAACATTACATAAGAACAGTTCATATTATCTAAGTAATATGAACTGTTCAGCCTTTATCCAATTTTAGGGTTTAATGGAAGTTTCCTTACAGATGGAAAATATATGAAGTTAATAAAACTGCAGAAAGCCAAACAAAAAACGAAAGATGTACCTGGAAATAATAAGTTAGTTGAGTCTAAGACTGATAAATCTGTAAATATTACTCCTTCTCAGGGTAAACCATTACCGAAACTTCCTAAATTGTTACCTTTATCCAGTAATACCAAGAAAGGTAAGAGTCAATTGAGCCATGGCACTAGTATGTACTTAGATTATTCACAATATCAAAATAAATACAAAAATGCCTTTATTCTAATATACATACTTTTATGCTACAATATCCTATATATAAAGCTAACACATTATTATCTTAAACAGATTGAGTCTCGTAATTTTCATGCATATTATAGGCATACATGATTTTTTTTTCATTTTACAGGACCAGAAAATACTCTAGTAATGCTTCCAGCGACACCTTATATTTTTCCACAGCGACCACTATTATTTCCGACTGTTCCACCAACTATTGTGTTAGTAGACACAAACTTACAGCCTCTAAATAAACCATCATCCGTACCTATTATAAATAGGAATGGATCTGATATTACAAGAACGACTATGGTTAACATTTTACCCATATCTGCATATTCAAGGCCCCTATCTGCTACAAAATCAAAGAAAAACAATACAAAGCCTAAAGCTAGTACAAAAAAAACAAAAAAATTCAAACCTGAAAGTAAGACAGAGAAAACAACTCCTCCATCAAGTGACGAAAGATCTAAAGAGCCTTCCAAGGAAGAATGCGCAAAAGATATCAATGGGAAACAAGATATTGATGAAAATGAAAGAAAGGCGGTGCACTCAAGTACCAAAGATTGTGATAAATCAAATACACAAAAATGTCCTAAAAGTAACAATTCTGTTGTTGGTGGTAATGAAGTGAAGATATTAGATAAAGATGCAGAAACTGAATCAAAAGAAAATAATGCAGATTTAAAAACGGTTGTTTTGACGAAAACTGATGAAAAAACAACAAATGAAAAGTGCCAAATTCCTGCTACTGAAAAGTCAAGTTTAATTGAAAATACCTTGGATACTCCGATGAAAGGTAATAAAAATGCACTAGACAAGGTAACATTACTAGAAGATAAAAATAAAAGTACAAAATTGTCAAATATTTTGGAAACAACAATATGTGAAAATGTTGATGGTGGGAATGCTAGACTAGAATTAGCAGAAGAGTTGTTAGCAGCTTCACCAACTGCTGCATTTCTTATGTCTTTCCCACTAGTTAGTGGCAATCGAGCTGATAGTCCTGCAGAAGATACACATCCTTCAAATTCCAATCAAAAAGACAATAATTTGAGAAAAAATGAGGTAACTCCACATACAGTTCCATATTTTGAGAAACCTGCTACACTCGCTAGCAAATTAAAATCCCCAACTAAGAGTTCCAACACAAGTGTTGAAATAAACAAGACAGCTGAACAAAAATATTTAAGTAATAATGTTGGAGTAATTAAATCAGCAGAAACCAAAACAAGTAATTCAGCAGCTATTGTAACCAGTGCCTCTAATGAAAATCCTTTCTTGAACTTACCAATGACGTCTCTTATATCAACAAGCTGTTCACTTAATGATTCTACATTTGGTATTGAATTTGATTGTAACATAACCAAAACTACTTCAAATCAAGCAACAAGTTACGTCAATAGTAGTAATATATTTTACAAAAGTGATCCATTTAATACAGTCAAAAACACAATTTATAGCACAAGTAGTATTTCTTCCGGACATGATTTTAATAGTTTAGGACTATATCCTTGTGCTATGGAAAAATATACAACAAAAAAACCTGATTATAGCAATGTAGAAGATAATCTTATGAAGATTGGATCATCCAGATTAACGTATGACATTGATTTAGGCTGGTCCCATAAAAGTTTCGATTTCGTTAATTGTACAACTAGTTCAAATACATTCAACAAAGATAATATATTAACATCAGTGGCCACTACGTATTCTACATCATACAATCCTTTTAACCCAGATTTTCATATGCCGCTTGTTACAAATACAAACAAAAAGGATCATGGAACTAGCAAACCTAATACTTCGTTTCCTGAAACAATCTCCAGTTTATATTCTCAGACAACTAATCCGTGGAATGATGATGTTTCTATATATAATAATTCACATTTATCAAAAAATTATAGTTCTAAGCAAAATTATCATCCGGAAGTTCATCTACAGCCTAATGTTAATATAAAAACGAGTATTGCCAAACAATATGAAATAAAACAAACGGCAGACATAAACATTGGCAATACCCCCAAACCCTCTAATATTCCGGGACCACATCATATGCCTAGTACAAAAAAATCACCTAGTAAAATGCATATAAACTGGATGACATCGGAAATTAGACCAATGCAGAGTAATTGCAACCAATCTCAAGCAGAGATTAAAAATACTCACAAATTATCATATTCCCAAGTCAATCAAGCGTCAAAGAAACAGGAACATAATGATAGTAATTACTTTCCTATAAACATGCATAATTATCCAATGCAGTCAAACCAAGAAGAATTCCAAGTCTGGCCCACCGCTAGACCGGCTGGCACTACGGAAATAAGCATAGACCCTCCACCTATTAACCTACCTACTTTAGTAGGTGATTTAGCGTTAGGACCTCATGATAAGAAGAAAACTGAAATTATGGGTCAGAAAGTACCACATGCTGATTTACAAAACTGTGGTAGTTTTTTGTCTGTTACACAACTAATGAACAGGTCCACCGATAATATGCCATCACGTTATTATGGACCAAATATAGAAGCTCCAAAACCGATTCCTACAAAACAAAATGTTACCAACGTAAGTGACACGCACCGGAAAGCAATGTTAACACGTTTAGAGACCAACTTGCAACCGAGTTATATTTTTAATGAGCCCAAACAAGCAATAACCAATTATGAAAATATATCACAATTTTCACAGTCTAAAAGTAAATCTAATAAAACCGACAAAACCACGAAAATTCAGAAAAACAATTATTCAGCCGAGGCTCTACTTCGTGGAGGAACTTGTAGTCAGAAAAGTCATGACAACAGCAGTATGAAGTTTATGGCATCTTCACAAAAATATAACGATTTTAACATAGCCCAGGATAGTAGTGTAGCTCAAGTGTCACATTTTCCGCCAATAATAGATTATTCCGATAATAATTATACTGGACAACAATTTTCTGGGACAACTTTATATAATTCTACCACTAATACGATATCCAATACGTTTTACTCGAATTTTATGCCGGGAGGAACAAATATTATGTCGGGAAACTACACCAGCGGACCATTCCCAACAGATTTTATAGATTATAATCAGGCGGCTGAATGTAATTATACCAACCAAAAATATGAAGAGCTAAAAATGAAGAATAATCCCACTGTATTTCACCAAGACAAAGTGCCTGTAACTTACAAAAGTTCGAGGAGAGATTCGGCCGCAAAACATAAATTAGAATGTTCTAAAAAAGAATCTAATAAAAAATATCAAAGTAAAAGATCAAAATTAAACACTGAAACGGAAGAATGGAGTGACACGTCCCATATTCTTTGGCAAAATAAAACAGCAGCGAAGCGGCATACAAATATTGTGTCTGAAGATATACCGTTTCCTAATTACGTAGGAAATCAGATGCCAACTCAGTATCAAGCAGACTTCTTCAACAGTCACTTGATGTCTTCGAATGTACAAAATATGGGTCATCATAACGTAGATCGCTCCTTGGCGAGTTTCCCAGTAACTTCCAGGGCTAATTTCAACTTGAGTACAATTTTCCCAGAAATAACTATGGTGAGTTTAACTATCAAAACAAGCTCAATGTTATTTTTGTTTTTGGTTGCTCGTTGTTCTCTTTCAAACACTTACATTATATGTTTGGAATATGGAATTTATTCTTCTGACTTGCTCTGTCCTGCATATACCTACTTAATTATAATTACATAATTAGGTCGACAATAGAACTGCAATTACAATAACCTTTACATAAACCATGAAGTGTCCTTGTGCAGTTCTTATAATTATTTTAATTAAGAATGTGTATTTAACATTCTTAGTTTTAAGCATACAGTGATAATATTTCACAAAAATTACATCACGTTGCTTAAAAGCTTCTGTATTAAGCTTCTGTATTAGGATAATATCATTTATGTCTCAATATTTTATTGTTTCAGAAGGTGCAATGATAATATACTACAACGTTAAATAATATATTTGTATACGGCAGTATCACAAGTCTGTGATGATATTTGTTAAAGTTTTCAAGTAATATTTTTACTGTTATAAAATACGTATAATGTTGATATAGTAAATTATTCACCATTGCAAGAACTTTTATTTAACTGCGAAACATGGATTGTACTCATACATTGAACCAAAAGGCGGAATATACACTCGGCGTCACAAAAATCGCACCTCTTAAGAAATATTTTTCAGACCTATTTTTCTCTAATTAATTAATT
>DWGJ01002375.1:0-15986 GCA_018246895.1 Aspitha aspitha aspitha | reverse complement strand
AACTAGGTACCCACTTGTAGGTACAATTTATGATAATTCGTAATTTGTGTTCAATTACTTATTATTTCTTACTATTATCTACATACATATTTTAATGGCTCTGAAATAAATTTATATTGAAGAATAAACAAGTAATTTTCGACGAGTTGGTACGAATTATTTAAATAAATGCGATTACGTTAATTTACAAGGGCTGGACAAGCATTTTTATTTAGCGATTTTTTTGATATATGATACAGATGTTTAATAAAAGAGTATCCATTTACTTTGATCTACATTTTCTTGTTATTCTTGTGACAATAGCATGTTAAGCCTGAAGCCTTCTGTAGGCTTCGGGTATTTATTTGTTAGTACATATTAGAAGCTTACCAAGGCGGCAGCCCGGTCGCGGCGAGGGGAAGCCCCGAACGAAGTCAATACACTTGACGCCCCACAAGCGGTAGAAGTAATCGTCATCGGGCACACGAATTTCGTTACAATACGGGTGCTTCAGGTGCGGGGGACGCTTGCAGCACTCTTCCGGGTCGTTGCGGTTGATGGGGTCTACGAATTCGTAAATAAATGGTAACAAGTATTTTCATATAATGTCTGCTTGTCGAAAAAAAGTCCTGATCCATAGTTGTAAACTTTTTTACAATTAAATGAAATATATATTTATAATTAATTAGTTAACATATAATTATTTATACATGCCCTGCGTTATTCGCAATTGGGTTTAAACAGTAGGTATTTAAAATTATATGTATAGCGGCAACGGCTTAAAAGACAAGTAAATAGGCAAGGAATATAATAATAATAACTGGGGACAATTTCACTCACGGCTGTCTGATTCAGGCAATTTAATGCCTGTGTTATGGTAATCGGACATCTGATAAACATAAAACAAACAAATGTGCTCATCACATAAATGTTCGACCTGGTTGGGAATCGAATCCACGATCTCCGGTTTTGTAGTCAGGGTCTTCAACCACTAGACCACGACGCCAAAATAAAGAACATGCAATGGATCATAATTTACCAAGGGGTGTTCCAGTGAGTGTGTAGTCGTGGTCCATGAATTGTCCCCAGGCGATGACCATGACGGTGCCGGCGTGGTCATGGAAGCCATCGTCGGGGTGCATCGTCCGGGAAACGACACGGGACAGCGGCAGGTCGTGGCCGTTGTGTGCGATACGGGGCGCGTTGATGCCGTCCGCGAACAAAGGTCCTATTAATCTGCAGAAATGAAACGAATAAGCTTTAATTCATATCTTACATGAATTGCTCAGTTACGAACACGATGTCCGGACAAAATAATTTTAAACCAGGAACGTAGCTCCATTTAGTATCCAGATACCTAATAATAAAAGAACAAATAAAGTAACGGAGAACTCTGTTTTTTTATTTGAATAGAGTAGCAAACGAGCAGTCGGCCTGTTAGAAGTCGGTCACAGACGCGTTGCTGCTCTTGAGGACTAAGATGATCGTCTCTGGTATACAACTGGACCGGCAACCACACCCTTCAGGCCGAAACACAGAACGTTGTAAAAACAACTGCTTCACGGCAGACATAGGTGGCGGTGATAGTTCCCCGGGCAACCCGTATTCAGGTTTTACCACCTTAAAATAAAGCATCGTAAATACCTTTGGAAGGGTGCCATGGTGGCACCCCAGGTGGGATGGCGCAGGTTGTTGCAGAGGCCGTCGAAGCGGCGGTACTTGCCGGCGCGGCACTCCACGTGCGAGAACACGGGCGGGCACGCCTCGCGGATCAGCGTGCGCGACGTGTCGATCAGTGGCAGCCCTTTCTCGATCTCCTCGTACGTCAATCCGTATCTGCAATGCGAAGTTATGTTGTCATTGATAAGTATTATATAAGTTGAACTGATAATTGACATGGTAATTATACTTAGTTATCATTTGCTGAGCACGGCTCTCCGGCACCATGCTGCTTTAAAACTTAAAATTAGGTAGTAAATAAATAATGAGGTTCAATAACAAATATATGTTCAAGCATCGTTATTATCTAACTTTAGAATAGTTCGCCGTCACAGTGACTTGGATTTAATTAATTGTAAAATTATTTTAAATGTACGAAATAGTCATAAAACTAATTGGTATACAGTTTCCACCGTCGAAGTGGTATGCAATTAAGCAACGCATATTGAAATGCCAAGGATTGCAATAGTAGTTAATATATAGTTGCACAAACCGTTAATTACATTGATATTTGTACGTATATAATTCCATTAGCTAAGTTTTCATCAATATTTAGATTTATAATAATAAGAAAAACAAAATTCTTTATTTATTTTCATGTTACCATTAAATAGGTATTATATTAAGTATAATCTTTGAGATCCTATGAACCATTGAAGGTTATGATGTTATCCGAAAGTGTAATAAGACATATTCCTTTTAAAATGTTATGTAAATTAAGGGCCAAGTTTCTAACCAAAAATTTGGCCCCCTTAAAGTACCTGCTGATATCTAATTCTGTCCACAAGTTTATTCCAATATACCCTTCTTGTCTCTAGGATACATAAACTATTGTGTGTTGAAGTCAGATGAGTAGGTACCGTACAGAATCTATCATCCGTATATAACTCGAAAAATACATTTCCATTTTAATAACTAACTGTTATTAAGTATACCAAGTAGGTACTATAATTAATCAAATGTAAACAAGCATTTATTACTGCTAACATTTTTATGAATATTGCAGTTCTTTCCTCTTGTTCCCATATTAATTAAGTCTAATGAATTTTTTTACAGTTACGTATTTTGATCATCGAGGTCAAAGACAAGCACGTTATGTAGTTCAAGGTCCCCAAAAATTATGTTGCGAGATTGTTAAATATCATGTAGCGTATATTGAGATAGTAGAACTTACGTCTTTATAATGTTAAGTAATATTTTATGTTAAGTTTAATAGTAGCTGGTAATGTTTGCGGAAATCAACGGTATAAATGTTAAAATATTTTGAAACATACATAGTTAGGTGGCGCCTGTAACGATGATTATTTGTTTAAAATATTAGATTATTCCTTGTTAAACATAAAATTTATTATAAGAGACAACGTGACATGATATTTTAAAATTACAGTATAGATTGGAATATGACCGCAATATCATGTGGAGGAAAATGTTGACAAACCATTGCGCATGCTGGACTAGCAGATTTCTACTCTAACTAAATTGTAAAAATACTAACTAAAACTGTTATGTCAGAAATACTATATACAACGCGAAAAATACCCTATCTTAGCTTTCCGGTACATTACTACCTATTCACTGAAATTAGAGGGAAGAGAATTCTAATAGTAGGGAAGAGAATTCTAATAGTAATTCCTACCTACATACCTAATTTGTTTAATTTTGAAATACTCGTAGTAAATACTCGTATATAACACCGTTTGCTTCTGACTTGTTTTTGCAAAAGTATCCGTTAACAAGACCGTAATACATTATTATATGAAAGTTTATAATGTTAGGTCAACTGATGCAATCGTCCTTAATTTTCATGTAAGAGGTGTCATTACTGCGTTATGATTTCAACGTAAGATCTTATGTCGCGTGCGTTGACCTTAAAATGCAGTTCGCAAGCTCGCTATGCCACGACATTAAACCACACGTTACACGAATGGATCAATTTGTTTTTCGCTATAGTTATGTTAAGCACTTTTTTTTAAATAAAGTAACATTGTTTCATGTGAAAAACAGATCTTTTTATTTTTGTACGTTAAAAATTTTAAAACAATGTTTCTTATTTACTTTTGATTTTATGTTAAATCGATCGGCTGATATTAATTGAAAAATATTTTACTGCAGAGCTATAATTTGCATACCATAAAATTATTATTTTAAAATAATTACGTTATTTTACTACCAATGTAAACAAATCCATTGCAACTGCCAATAAACTAAATTGCCAATGAATTTATTAATAGATGTTTAATATTTTTTAACTAAGTAGGTACTCATATAAAAATGTACTTGATTGATATGTTAATCCTTTTTTGCTACTATGATATAATTAATATGATATTCATATTCTCGTCTTTCGCAAGACAAGTAACCATTTTAAACAATATCACAATATGCCACCGGCATGTAATACTAATATCTAATGCAGACCTAGAAATGTCAATCAATCAAAATAGCAATTCACATATTTCGTATAGGTACACCAGGTACAGTTAGGATAATATAAGCAGTAGATAAAATTTATACGTAGGTACGAGAGGATTATTTCACAAAGGCGCCCTGTTTGTAATCGTGTAATTTAACCGGCTACTTAATTTGATTCTGGATATCAATCGAAAAACATTTTTTGTCTGAATCGGCAAGCATATCGTTCAGAGGACAATTCAAATATTGCCAATAATTGCCAATAATAATTTTCAATAATACGTTTGGTGAACCGTATTTAATGTGCCACTATATTAATACAATGGTCTAGAGAAGATTAATATGAAAAAAAATAAGGCCTGACCACAAACTTTATAATTATGAGATAAAAAGATTTTACTCCAATTTATATTCATTTTCATCTTTTTAAATTTATTTATTAAGTTCAACATCAGTTATTACATTTAATAGCACCAATTCAAATACAAAACTTAAAGGCACATTCAATTAACATTTACAGGTAAACGTAAAAAGTACCGCAAGTTTCAAAAAGCCAGTAGGAACCAAGAATATATTAGGGATATAAAATAATCGTGTTACTAAATATTATTAAACTACGCGCATACACAAGATGATACGCAACGATAACAGTTGTGGAACGTAACAAATTAGATGTTTGTGTTGTGTTACGTTTACGCAATTTCGATTCGTGTTGTAACGTACACGAGGTTTGGAAATTCAATCGTAAAATGTGTTTATTTATGCATAAGGCGAGAGGCATGTACATATCTGCATTTCCACGTTATATTAATTGTATGATGTACATATCTAGGTATTTATTTCTGGTGTGGAGTCTACTTCGATACATTTTTTTAAAGTTGATCAATAGTGTGGATATTATATACAGCATTTTAAAACCAAATGATACATTTATTCCAGGTTACCACGGCATGCATCATGGACGAGCATCTTTTCATATAAATTAACGGTAGCAACAGTTTTACCCAAATGAAATGCAGAAAAAAAAGGGACAAAAACTTAAATACAGTTAGTATTTTTCTTGAAAATTGCAAAGCATAGTCACTTCGTAGTGATTTAGGGTAAGTAATTCAATTGGAGACATGTCTTTGATCCATTTAAAATTGATTTAAATATGCATTGATATATTTGACGACTTCATTAGACACATATCTTATCTTTATTTAAAACTAAATTAATATACTTACCTATAAATAAATTAGTACATAATACACGATTAACTTTACATGTAATTATACATATAAAAGAGTGACGTAAAATGATATTTAATTTGTCATCACGGTTCATATGGCTTGATTGGAGCTTGGTTGAGATTACTGTACAATTTTCACAGTTATAATCATCTATCATCATTTAATTTTTTTATAATAATCGAGCCCGTTCCATTAATCGTTCAACTTCAACTTTGGTAGATATAATCAAATTGTAAGTACCGATATTTCAAGGTAGTGTACTAATGTAGGGAGTTTTGTGATGTAAAGAAATAATAACATAGGTGGGTACAATTGGTAATGTATTGTTGATTAGTTTAGGTACATATATTAGCAACGGAGGGTACGATCATTAAGGGTAAAGCTGGAATGTTATATACTAAAATATGCAAGAAGTGATTTTATGTTACATAATAAATATGTATTTTTAACCGAACTCGAAGAGATATTATTTGTCATTTTTATGAGTAACTAGAAGACGATTTAGGTGTCAAAATTGCTTCATTTAGGTCGTTATTAATTCCGCTCGGAATACCTAAGCGTTAAAAACCTAATTTTGACAATTACGATTTAAATATCATTTTTTCTTCCCTTCAAATATTTCCTTTAACTTCATTGATGAGATTCTACAAAAAAAAACTAAACTACCTATTTGTTTTCAACATCATATAAATTTCTAGTACTATCAATGATCAAGATTAAACAATTTTCTTATATTAACCACCATTGCAAAACAATATAAACAAACAGCATCCATTGTTACGTTTTGGTCAGTGATTAATTTATAACAATTCATTTCACATAAATCTATTGCACGGTCTTTTAATCAACATGTTATTCGAAACCGTAACGAATACTTGAGCTTTTAAATGGTTAACAAAAGTTTTACCGTCTTTCCGTATCGTGAGTCGAAATAGCCTTGGCTCGAACGCGTTAACGATACAAAAGAATCCGCTTATCAATCAGCCTTGCGTTCAGAAATTTGATTAATGATAAAGTTACCACAATATTGACAATGAGAGCACGCAACTTAATCAAGGTTGTTTTACGGGACTTGGTAAATGTCAGCCAGTTCGCAAGGAAACGATTAGGTGGTCCAGTCAAGTTCGATTTCGTTAGCACCAATGAACAACCATATTGAAACATCTTCATCCTAATTTAAATTAAGACACGCATTAGGCAGTTAAATGCGTACTGGAGCAGCGCTGTGAAGTAGGTATGCTCTAGAGTCTAGAGTCTAGACTTATTGCAATTGCAAGCGATAGCTGTGCTTAGCAACGGGGATCTAAAATACTTGCAGCCACCTCAGTTTTATTGAGAAACTTTTCTATTTCTAAAATAGACCCAGCCTCGATATCACAACGATTTTCATACTAAGAATTTATAATTAAAAAATGCTTAATTTGTAGGTGATCGGTCATTACTCATTACTATATAATTAATGTGTCAGTGTGACATCCGCTTAACCTGTAAATAAATTAGTCTACATTTTTCTAGAAATACAAATAAATTTTGATACAAACTTATCATGATTATATACAACATATTTACTAAGTAATGAAATGAATATGAGTAATTTATTTATTAATTAAGGACCTTTCAAGCGGATGAATGGATCAAGTTTAAAGTTTAAATTTATATAAACAAAGTCACGGCTAAAATGTTATAGTTAAATAAAAGATCTACTTACGTGCGCGCTAAGTTAATAGAAATGTCTAGAAGTAGCTCTCCCACGCTAGCAAAGTCTTCGGCCTTCCAATCCCCTTTCGGTTGCGATACCACTGAGAGAAAATATACGTTTTCATACAAAATTGTGCTTAATATTGATATGATATAATAAAAATACGAAAGAGATCATACAAAATTAATTATAAAATGGTCTTATCGCTTAAAGCGTTTTGTACCTGTGACTTAATATTAATTTATAATACCAGTTTCTATTAACTGTGAAAATTAAAAGAAATTTATTCCTTAATAGTCCTAAAAACAATGACGTTAAGAGCGCCTTCTCATTTTATTATTCTTAGTTTAAAATTAAATGTATTATATGAATTTATTAAGATCTACAAATTATTTATGTAGAGATATTTTGGTACTATAAATGTAAGAAATATTAATATTAAGTGAAACTATTTTTAACTGTGTATCCATGAATCATAGTCTCGTTAATCCTATGAATATTGAATCATAAAAGCAATTAAGAATGATAAATGTTTATGATTTTGAGAAAATGATTTTAGTGAATCCTATGTAGGTATTAGTTACTATCATTATACATACATAGAAAATTTTAAATATTGGTTCACGTGTACTTACAGAAAGATGTAAACACCCGCGTACGATTTGTGTATTTATAAGTAACTAAGTAGAATTCAACACTCTCACAGAGAAAGTGTTGAATTCATTTTGCTCTAACCTCTTAAGTCAATGTAGGTAGTACTTACAAATTCTGTTCCTCGCGTCGAGATACGCTTGGTTGATAGCCTCATATGTTATGCAGGTGTGTTGACCGTCGTAACCACTGCAACAAAACAGGAATTAAACTAAAGCATCTTTTAAATATACAGGAATTGTTATTTTCCTTTGGTTTTGCAAATGCCTTATATGGTTTCGCATAAGGATATTAGGACTCATTTACGATTTTACCAATATTATTGCCAGCACTTTTGAAATAAACTAATCAGGTTACCCAAGTAAGCGAAACTTTGTAATATAGATTGCTTCAAGAATAAAATGACGAAGCGACCTCCTTTTCTCATAAACGATCCGCCCGGAGGTACTTAGGTCAAAAATTATGTAAGCAATAGATAAATTTCACAATTTATAAGCAGGTAATGCTAAAAGTTATTTACGTTAGAAAGTATTGTTAACAACGTACTTGGATACGTTTTTCATGCTTTACGTACCTGCATAAAAGTAACATGAGTATGGGATATTAAAAATGCTTAGTGCGCCGTACAAATTATATTTACATTTTCGGAAAGGATCACCAAATAGTAAAACTGTTGTACTGAAACCGATGAGATCTAATTACTAACCAACATGCTCTCTATGTACCTATCTGTCTGTTTGCCTTCTACAATTTTTCATCGATTAACTTTAAGTTTCGACGTTAAAACCTTTTACATTGAAATTATAAGATTTAACATGAGTACCTAAGTAATTCATTTTAGCTTTTACACACATCTTAACTTGTACTCGCAGTATTGGTGTGTTTGGTACTATTATTGTATTCTTTATGTAATGCTAAGAAGAGCTCTATGGTATTTGGAAGTAACTCGTTTATCACCGTTAACTATTCTTTGTGGCATTAAATTGCATTATTGAATTACAAAATGTACCTTAACTACATTATATTAACAAACAACGTTATTATGTACATAAATTAATCTGTGGTGTCACTGAACTCACTGTGTCCTAATAGGTGCACTACTTGTTATTTAAATATTTATCAGAAAAACCTTCCGGTCACATGATTGAATAACTTAACATAAAATTGGCATTAAAGAAGATGATATTATACAAAATTTCTTTGTTGTGAATTAGAAATCCCATTTCATAATATTATTGTGGGTTTAGCAATGGTAGCGAGATACCCAAATTATCATTATCATTTGTTTAGAAAAGTAAAAATTTGCATTGCGTTTCATGGAATATGCAAGTCGTTTTTTGGACGATAACCTATTTACGAGTATGTATGTCTATTGAGCGTGGGGCTAGCCGCTAGCCTGATGCTCCAATAGCCACGTACATACTTCTAGTATAAATTTATCGTGAATGTGAGTTGGTGAAAAATAATTCAATATAGTTGAAAACAAGAGAGAGGATAATCTATTTTTATTATCTATGTGTGAAATATCCTAAAAATAATCGAACTAACTCTACGAAACATAGCTAAAATAAATATGTTAAGTCAAAAGCGTAACGACAAACGGTACGATAAAATAAAATACATACATAGTTAAAATTAGTCAACTTATCAAATAGAACATCGGAAATGTGTGTGCGTGTGTGTATGATAATGTTTTACAGTGGTAAGTAAATAGCTTCGATTACGTTGTTACCGATTTTAATCACGCCGATCAAAATAAAAAGAATTTGTCACGGCTATTTCTTTATCTTACGCTTAAAAGAGCAAAATATTTTAACGTGAAAAGTGAAAGATTAATTTCGAAGCGTTATCCGATCAACGTGGGTTTATATTATTGTAATAAAACGAGCGAGGCGTGACCAATCGAAAGGCTGTAGAAAGTGGAAGATTCACATAACTTGCTCGGAACGATTTGTGTTACACATACCTTAATCTAAGTGTAAGATACGCGGATAACTCAAAAGGCCAGCTTTAATTTACTTTCTTTCGACTATAAGAACTTTGAAGATTTTAAGCACGCTATTTTATAGTTAAGCCATTGGTATAAAATATTTAGTACAAATAACTGGGGACATTTCCAGATACATGTAAACTCATTACTTAACATCTAGACTCGCACACCATAATGGCTTATGGTGCACACAAGAATAGTACCTACGTAATACACATAGTACTCGTAGATATAGCATTAATTGTTTTATGAGCTAGAACTTTGAGACTTGTACGACACAAATATAAATACAAAAGATATGAATGGTCCAAAGTTTTACGAGTAACTAAATAGTGTTTAAAATATACTTGTAACGTATCTGAAACCACAGCTTATGTATTTATGACTTCGCGGTTGCGGAGACAAATGATATTATTGGAGGGTCACGCCGTTACTTGGTCGTTAGAGAAGACATACATAGCGGCCTAATGTGTTTCACACGTTCACTATATGTATTTGTACGATACCTTGTACAAATACATTTAGCTTGTAGTGTAATAGTAAAATAAAAGTACTTACATCTAATATATACGTAAGACAGTATTAGTAACAAGATAATATATTGATAATATAATATTGATCATTGAATTTTGATTTCGAGGGAAAAGCACAGATTTCCTTATTCTTACTTTTCGTATCTACGTACTTAACATCTTTGAATAAATTTTCATTTAAATGAGAATGTTTTAGGTAAAACAGAAAGTATATCTACATGATTAAAAGCTTTGAATGTACATCGTTATGTAGCGCTACAAGTGGATATAATAATATTTTTTATCTTTAATTCAAGTGGCGCTATCTGTGTATGTTCAAGATGTATCCGGTCAATGAAAGCTTAGCGAAAGGATTTTGAAAGTGAAGGTAAGTGGGGCCGCTCGAACTGTGGATTGGCCAATGCAGTGCATGCGATGAAAACATTGTTGATTTGATGCGTTACGATTACAACACGATGGAGTCAACGGTACACCATGTTTTGGCACTTTAATATTTATTTAGTAACATTATAATAACGTTGACCAATTTTCCAATAAATTTTGAAAAATACGTGTTTTACAAAAAATTTCTTGACAGCTAGCTATACTTAATGAGGTCGTAGTTTTTTTATTTACATTATTTATTATTTATTTATTTATTTTTACATGACTATTTATCTAACAGAAACACGAATAGCGTACCCAAGATATTTGATTCTTATTCTCCAGCAATAGTTTGTTCGGGCGTCATAGTGTGAGAGGTGTCTATTTACCGATGACAAACAATCGTTTATAACTGCATTCACAGTACGTCGGCAACCGTTATCACAATTCCGACAACCCGGTTGAAGCGAGAATATTGGACACGTCTCACTAGCCGATGTTTGATTACCCATTCGGTAGCATATGCTAAATGGTAAAATAAACAGTAACATAAATACAGCTATGACATAAATAGCTAATAGGTACTTGATGTAACTAAATCAAATTGATGAATTATAGGTACCTACTTTTGCAAATACACAACTTGAGATTACTTTTTCATTCTACTTAAAATTGGAGCGGACGGAATTTATAACTGGAACATTTAAATCTTAATACTGAAGCAAAGACATTTATCACTCTTTTGTAGTGAACGAAAGCTATGCATAATTCATGTTAATAGAAGTTAAAGAAAGAATAGATGTGTGTCGCGGAAGTGTGTCAAGTTTGCGGCGTCGTCCGCGACTGTGCTGTGATGCAACGGTGACATCGCGGCGGAGACTCGGCGCCCCTCACTCTGTGACATTGCATGTCTCGATACTGTTCAACATCTTATTTGCCTACAAAATATTCAATTATTGAACACATAAATTTGACATCCATGTTATTATAGAAAATATTTCGGTTTTTTAAGATCGCTATCCATCCATGCTCGTTGATTTAGTTTTATTTTTATGATTTAATAGCAGTTATATTGATTGGTGTATTTAGCTATAACTTACGGTACAAATCCGTGACTGAGGTATTGTGATAGAACGTTATTCGAATATTGGAATATTATATTTGTTAGGGTCTGCTATTATTTCAATAAACTTGATCAACGAGTTCTAGAGCTTGATTTTTGGTAGCAAGTCACTGAGGTTAATGCAACAGTGATATCTTGTTGTATGTAGATCAGCTCTACATAGGTACTAGTTGACATTGTCTGATGATATTATTCGAGCGATGTAATAAATCTTGTTTCAATATTGAATTTGAATGTCATATTGTATTGTCATTTATTAAGTTTAAACAACGGTCACTTTTATATCGGTCATTGTAATGTCGTAAACTTTCGTTAAGCCATTCTTAAACGCGGTTAACTTGTGTAATGCCAGTAATGTCGTTACATGCTAGTTTTGCTTTAATTTAAGCGCGTTGATAACAAATCAAAGCGGTAGACTCGTACATCTCTTGTAAAGGTACGCAATTTTCCATAACGAACGAAGTGCATGTCCAGAACTGATGACAAAGATAATACTTACAAGTTGCCTTTGAGCAGGTTTAGGCTGTAATCATAGGCCGACGAGCGGCCCGGCCCTGTCAAGTACAGGGCGCAGTCGTCGTCCGCGGGGGCAGCCAGGGGCGCCAGCGCTGCTGCACACGCCCAACACAGCGCCACCAACACCGCTCTGTAACCGTATACACCTTCAATTAATCTTATTATAATATGCCTAGAAGCGCCCGCGTGGAATAAAGCTCCCTGGAGGCGTTATTTTTACAACCACGCGACCTCTTCAGCAGTAATCGTTATATTTCAGTCAATTAACATAAAACCGTAATGTATTGTACTATATACTAAAACCTTCTTCAAGAATTGGGCTACCTTTTAGTAAAAACATTTACATTATACATTAACAAATACAAAAATCCGTTCAGTAGATTTTGAGAAAATTGCTTACATACAGACTGGGGACTTTGTTTTATGATATGTATAGATAAAGAACTCATCTTTTGAACTTTGCTAACAGTTAAAAAATTTGGGTCAGTACAGCTACCTTGATATTAAAAAACTAGGCACCTCCTTCCTCTTGTCTAATACTACGATTGCTATATTATAGTTAACAGTTTACAGGTTACTATTATTATGGTCAACAGTTAAGTGCATAATTTCGTTACTCACCTCGTATTATGGTTGGTAATAAAAATTTTATAAGACGAGCTGTTTCAAATTAAATTTCTTATCATATGGTGTGTATTACAAAGTTAGCATTTTCGTGTCTAATTATAGAGTGTGTGCTATAAACTTCTTACAAAATATCCGTTCCATCAAAATTGGTAATATGCAAGTCTACATACGAGTAGATTGCTTAGTATTTGGGCGGCGAGAACGTGACCTTAATGACCAAGATTCAATCTTCAAACCGATTTCGGTATAATATTAAAAAGAGATGGCTATTAAAGTGTCTTCATAATACCGTATATATAATTAAATTGATAGAAGATGATCGTCAATAAAATATGTATTCTGTATTGAACTTTCTCTTCGTTAATTTATTCGAATATTATTGGCAATATGGTGTTGATTTGGGCGTATATCTTCTATATCATGTTTTTTACAAAATCAGCTAATAACAATCGCTCGTATTCCTACGTTATTGTACCTACCCAGACACAAAGCCTATTTTCCTTTATGATTTCATTTTACTTTTCTAGCTTCGACTAGACTGTAGTATATCTTATTATAGAAAAATTTCTCGCACATGAATTGACTCACTCGCGATGTTTACTCGCTATCTTTAACCGTATTATATACACGAGAATATATGTGGTTCATAAATACATATAGATATAAATTATGATAGAAAAGTGCGGTTAGATTATTTTTAACGCGTAACTACAGTTTAATTAACGATACGTTTGTTGTTTCCTATATCGGTCATATCATCGTTCGTTTCACAATAAATATTCATAAAAGCGAAACAGGTATTTTCATAAAACCATTACATGTAGATAAAGGAAATACTAATCAAGTGATCTTAAGACGATAAAAGTTGGAGATTAATTACGTGAGAACGGATACGATTTCATTAATAATTATTAAATATAGAGATATGATAAGTTTTAGTTACAGACATTTTAAACTATTGCAAGCTGCACTAAACGTTCTATGAAATTATAAATTAAGCATAAAGGAAACCGTTCGTATCTTGTTACACCCATTCTCTGTCAGCATACATTTTAGTTAGCGGAGGTGGCCATCAGTCAGGTCGCTTACCTGTCTAACATTATTTACAGGTATTTTATGCGGCTGTACGAGTATGTGGCAGGCGGCAGAGAAGTGGTAACGAAATAAACGCCATATCAAGTTGGGACCAAACGACCAATTAAGACAGTAAATGCATGCGCTCGATTATTTGCGCATAATTTCCTGTGTACCTTTCCGTTGCATTTTCATCAATTTTACATATTCATCTAAGAGTATATAGTATTTAAAAATCGGCTTCTTACAAATTGTATTTCTAGGCAATTATATACCTACTCGTACTAACACTATCGATCACTTCAGTATCAGTGAGATTTTTATTTGGATATTGTGGACTTTTTTTGTACTACATACATATATTCCTTACTCATTATATCACAGCATTCGGCCGACCTAACCCAGCTTTAAGCGGCGGTTCACATGTCGCTGATAAATGACAGTTGTAAGACTAGTCCAAGACGTCTACGAGTAACTCTCACTCGGAACTTCCCGGCGGCGCGAGGCGGGAGCATGTCAGATTGTAGGGCCACTTTTATTCATGATTCAAACTTGTTAAACCTGAATATTGACGTGTTTATGGCTGACTCGCTCCGGTCGCTCAAAATGTTCAGAGGTTTCCAACTTTAATATAAATCTTTTTAACATATTAATGTCAATATTACCGCAATTATATTAGCAGGGCAATTAAGCATTAATAAGCCGGAGAACAAATTTCAAATCTCTTCCGCAACAGTTTATGATCTATTTGATAATTATTGCTCAATGAAGAGCATAGAAATCTCAATTTCTACGGTTGAATTGAACAAAGCGTATCTAATCACAACGATATTGACATTATTTTGGGATTGCTTGGGGTTATGTTACTAAATATAAGTATTCATGTTTGGTACATTTAGTAGCAGTAAAATCCTACTGGTTTAAATTTTTTCTACCGATCTGGGGGTCTAGGTTCAAATCTTGGCATGCACCTCTGACTGACTCTGAGTTCCAAGCGTTTTATATCTTAAAATTTAAATATCACTCTCTTCAACGATGAAGGAAAACATCGTGAGGTAACCTGCATACCTTACATTGTTACAAGCTATGATAATGTTTCCTAAAGTGTATGAAGTCTGGTAGAGTATGGCCTAAAACCTCCTCACTATGAATGTAGACCCGTATCTAACAGCGGAACAATAAATATGTCGAAAAAAGATACATTTGTTACTATTATTGTTGTTCATTTTAAATGTATAAGAGACTTTTACAAATAACACTCTTTCTCTCTCTTACAAATACCCGTGTCACAGAAATTGCCGAATTGAAAATTAAGTAATATTGCAGATATTTATATTTATTACTCAATAATCTTTGGTTACACTTACAAAACGACCTCGTCTCTGTAAATGTCATCATTTACGTTATATTTTTATCCTTTCACTGCGAATAAATTCTACTCAGGTTCATGCAGCAAGATCCAGTGATTTAATACAACCGTCGCGCTTATTAGGTACTGGCTTATAAACGGAGACGTAAATGATTATAAGTACTATAATCGATCAAAGTTACTTTAGTTTGATTTAAATAAAGGATCGAATCATGACGTTAAAAATTTTAAACACTGTACAATCGAAGGTATACGCCCTTTTGTTTTTGTTTCTTCTTTATTTCCTATCTATTACAATTTATTTTATTTATTTAACAATTCATATTCATATGAAATTACAATTTGTAGTTTATAAAATATTGTAGGGTATTAGGTATTTTACTACATATTTTGTGTTTAGTTAATAAAAAAGTGTAGTGTATACACGGTGAGCTCCTAACTGCGATTGTGATGATGAGTCCGACTCGGCTCAGTACTTCTAATGGTATATTAAAAATAAATAAAGAAACAAATTGTGATATAATGTTGTGTGTATACCTGTTTTATTTTACTGAATAACCCTGAGTACCGATACGGCATCGGTGAGCGATAATGAGCGATATTTCACAGTGACGTAAATTTATCGCTAATTAGAATGTTTATTGCTCCAGCAGCCATTAATCCACAGCGCATCTCTGTTGCGTTATCATCTGTCACAGC
>DWGJ01002374.1:0-15994 GCA_018246895.1 Aspitha aspitha aspitha | reverse complement strand
CACAACATGCAAGAATGTTTCTAGTACGATAACTTAGGGTGTTCTTTATACAAAGCAAGAGAAGATTTTAGCTAAGTAAGGACAACAAGTTTGAAATCGGTCTCCACTGATAGTGAGAGGGTTTTAAGCCATTGTTTACCACGTTGACCAAGTGTGAATTGAAGTAAAATTGACTATTAAAGTACCACCAACCATAGGTATTACATATAGAGATATACAAATATGAAAATATAAGTAAGCAAATAATTTTGCGACCTATTTTTAGGGCTTCGTCATAACAATATATGTCGCGTTATCTCCGACAAGTTTTTATTAGAGTTGAAACGTTTCCGTGAATACAGTGGATAACATCAACGGCCGCGGCTGCGAGGAAAGTGAAGTATGATTGATAAGATATCCATCAAGTTTGTGTTGGCACGAAATAGCAATAATGGGGAAATAATAATAACATTAAATGCCTCTGGGTAACCGGACAATTGATACATAGGTACATATAGATATACTTATATAGGTACTTTTTATTACACCCAGACAAACAAACAAATGTGTTGATCGGATAAATGTTTGTCCTAGATGGGAATCGAACCTACATGTTTTATGTTAAGAAAAAGTATTAAACGGGATTACTACCTTTAGTGCCATGAGATTAAAATTGAAGTTAGTTATAATAGCAATGCTTGCTTTTGAGTACTACTCGTAAATTAGAGTGTCTCATGTACTGCGTTTACCAATAATTCGCGATTTAAAACCAAATATGTAATGTAATGTTCGGTGGCTACAAGCTAGCGATGAGATTGGAAGGGTCTTACGTAAAAATGCTCGTCGATTCGGCTCAGTCGATGCTCACTAATGACTTACACTTTTACTTTTTTCCGCGAGATACGCTTTCGGCTGCATTAATTAAGTTTGTTTTACGCGTAAATTATTATTATTATACCATCAAGCCAAATCCCTAACCGATAGGCAGAGAGCACTGGTTCATAATAATAATATGATCTTTTGAGTTAGCTAAGTGAATAAGCCCTGTGCAGAAGCGTCTAAGTCCTTCAAAGCTGACATATCAGTCATAGCTCGAACATGGTTATAGAGAGAATCTGTCTCCATCTTCATCAGCTTCTGACAATAAAAGAGGGGAAAACGATATAATTTTTTCAGAGCGATTTAATTACATCGTCCACACAATTTACTGGTGTAAATGCCAACATAATTAGTAGTTAATACACCAACATCAATTACTTTGCTGACAACATTGTTGCTAACTAGTAACAAATTAAACACGCCCAACAATAGTTATTGCAAGGAGGAATGATTGTGATTTCGCACGCAATAAGATCGTATTTATTTTCGATTTATCTGTAAAATGTCCGAGTTGAAGACATTAAAAGAATGTGTAAAGGCAACTTTGTATCGTGTTAAAAAATGGGAGAAACAATTACCATTTTTTATTGTTATGTTGATAACTATTGAACTAGTAATTGTAGTAATCGCTAGCAATGCAGACAGTAACATAGATAAAAAAAATTAAACTATTTAAGGCGAACCCAAGATACATATTGCGCTAACGGTAAGAGAAAGCTAAAATAACTCTAACCTCATTATATTCAGTAAATAACGCACTCCAAAAATCGGAACCTAATACTGAATCGGCAACTTTACTGCCAAAAGTAGTTTTGTTAAAATTTCTACACACCAACCTAACAAACACTAGGTACATCTACCGACATATATAATAATAATATTTTGGAACACGCTCACACACAGCCACCAATCCCAAACTGACCATATTCTGTATATTAACCAGACAGCTAATAATCTACATACATATTTCACCCAGACACGAATGTGCTCATTATACAAATGTTTATCCTGGTTAGGAATTGAACCCACGACCTCCGGTTTCGCAGTCAGTTTCTAGACGTAGAGGCCCGTCGAAGCGCTGCAAACAAAAAATTTGAACCAGATCAAAACACAATCAAGTTAAAGTATGCAGCATGAAATTCAGTGGATATGTAACGTGATGTTTTGTTACACCAAATCAAATATCTCACGGCCATAATCTCGATGGCGGGTATCCGTGGCATTTCACCGGCGCTTCCCACGGCCGCGCACGCAACGACCAATTATACCGAACTAATTCTAAGTGCGCAGCGCTCACGGACCGCGCCACGCGAACCGCTACCTATTTAGTTGATCTCAACGCTCCGATTTCATAATTTCCAAGTGGATTTAATAAGTTTTGATTTGTTTTTGATCTTATGTGACATGTTTTTAATTTTTAATTTCATTTGTTTTGATTTGATTTTGAGTGTATGTGACATGTTTATAATTTTTTTTTAATGTATTATTCTTACTGTATGCTTTTTAATGTTTATAATTTTTTAATGTTTATAATTTTCGATTTAATGATTTAATTTATTTTAATTTATTTGTGAGTTGATTTGAGTACCATGAACTATGACCGTGTGTGGTTGAAATAAATAATAGTAATTATTATTATTATTATAAGTGCAGTTAGTATTAGTCAGTATCCGCCCTATTAAAGAACATTGATAGCTTAGTAATCCGCTGGATTCTGAAGGCCCAGGACCGAACGGAGTGGCGTCGATCAAGGGAGGCCTATGTCCAGCAGTGGACTTGTAGGGGCTGATGGATGGGATGGATGGATGGATGATAGCCTAGCGATTTCAAATCCAGCCTCCCACTCGGGACGTTTGGGTGTGTTCCTGGTACGAACCTCTGATTTGTTACGTTCGTTTTATAACTAAAGTTTAAATATCACTTGCTCTAACGGTGAAGGAAACCTGCATACCTTAGTGATGTTATAAAGCGTATACCTAATATTTTCTGAGGAGTGTGAAGTCTAGCAATCCGCACTTGGCCAGCGTGGTAGTCTATGGCCTATATGCCTCTCACTATGAGAGGAGACCCGGTCTAGCATCGAACAATAAAGGTCTGTCACAGATACGTTGCTTCTTTTTGTTGCTAGCTGGTAGTCTTTAGTATACCTAGGCGTTGACGGCATCCACGTGTTTGAAACCCAAAACCTTAATTGTTGTAATAAAAACTGCTTCCGTAGAAATTGATGTGACTATAGTTGATATTATTTTATGATGCTTTATTGTTTGACACCAATGTTGTGATAAACAAATAAATTGTACGTATGGTACAGTTCTGTATCAATTGCATATGTAAGTGGTTGCTGTTCCCTACTATTTTACCGTCCATCATACGTTTACATAATTTACAGAATAAAATAGACAAATAAACATATGAATTAAGAAAATGCATATGTGGCAAGGCGTTTTATATTCTGCTAATACTAAGCTATGTTAATTTTATAGGCGTAACATTCGCCGTAGCCGTCATTAATGTTTTTTCAAAGCGAAACCATTTAAAAAAGCATATCGAATTATTCATAAGACGATTCCGTCGCAACGTCGCTTCCCATAAAATTTTATTGAGCTGTGTTTCTAAACGGAATCAATTAATATAAGAGAGAAGAATTCAAAAACGCATGATTATCCAGATATTCCCACGGCCGCGCACGCTACACCCAATTATAACCGAACTAATTTCAAGAGCGCGTGCGCTGCGCCCGTTAGTGATAGCAATAGCTGCTACTTCCACAGCCTCTGTAATTAACTCATCAATACACCTACAGTCATACAATACATACAAGTCGGTATTCTTTATATTTTACATCTCTAATCATTATCACATATCTATGCCTAACTGAGTTTGAGAAGTACTGTAGTTAAATCGCAGATAATAAGATTTGTGTTATCGATTCAATGAGTCAGTACGAAAGGTATGTTTAGGATTTTTTCACGTAAGGGAATTTATAAAAATTGTTTGCTATTTTTAATTTATTTTGTAAAAATATCTGTATCTAAAACTTAAAACATTTGCTTGAACGCTGAAGGAAAACGTGAGAAAATCTGCACACTACAGTTCTCTGCAATGTTCCTAAAGGAGTAAATATTCATTCTTAAGTACTTAATTTTTTATGGTTAATTTAGGTAACTAAAAATAAAGTATGTAACTGTCTTTTTTGCATTAATATTTTAATTTTTCCTTTCCCTTTTATTTATAGCCGCTTGTTAACATTTATTTTTCTGGCGCCACATTAGCAAATTGGCACGTCTTGGCTCAAGTCAATTGCACAGTCCGTCAAGTCATACATTATTGAACTTATGTTGCAAGACACGTCATACATACGAGATAACAGCTTTGTGTAATACCTAGTTAATTTTATAAAATTCTATACGTAATTCTTCTCTTAAACGGCTTGACCTATTTTGATCAAATCGTTTTAATGTACCTGTGCGCTGTGAGGTCTATTTGTTCTTTTGTTAAACCCTGATGAAGCGCGGATTGGCAAGTTAACTTTGGCAACTTTAAAAATAATTTTGAATGTAATAATATATGTAGGTTTTTAGACACGTTTTTTGCCTGTACTAGCGAGTGATATTACATCTTAACGCACTTAAAACGTACAGAGGCTTAAATTCATAAATTATCTTCAATATAATTATGAATACACATGAACTTTCTAACCCTATGATATGTGTGAGAAAGAGAATATAAAAATTGTATATGTTCTAAGGAACTAGCGTTAAATAATTATAGCCGTATTCATATCGGCAGGTATTGTATGAAAATATGGTCGATTACAGGTTCCCTCTGTGTTCTGCTAGCCTTACATTGTAACGTTGGTAGAACACGTATGATAACTTAACAGTTACCATATGAGGACCTATTTGAAGTATCTGTCACTAGTCCTCCATTGCGCCAGTCGCCCAAAAAAGAATTTTCAGAAATGTGTTCATGTTATCGTCATTTTCCTCAAGAAAGTCGTCAAAAGGGCTCTACTTCAGAGCCATCTACGAATTTCCAACATCTCAGATGCTGGCCGTACGTTGACCACTTAAAAAGTATATGTACATAAATGAATCACTTCTTAAAGTAAAAAATAATGTCTCCGTTTTTTCGAACTTCGAATGAGCGTTCGCCTTGGTTTAAAATATTCTATCCTGATATTATAGATTACTTCTTCTGCCTTTTTGAAAATGAGTTGAATAGTATATTTATCTGTACAATGTATAGAATTTTATGCTGTCTTCGTCTATTCGTTCATCGTCACAAAACAAACAGATATGCTCACCACGTAAATGTTTGTCCTGGGTGGGAATCGAATCCATCAAATCCGGTTTAGCGGTCACATTCTCACACCACTACACCAAGAGGGCTGTCAAAAAGGTACTAACTACGATCTTTTAGGTCTGAAAGGCGTGGATGTCACAGAGTTGGTCCTGCCCTGGACATAGCAGCGACATTTTATATTATAAAATAGATAAGTTTTTCTCATATCATTTCAACAATCGAAATGTTACTCTCGGGTCTCGGGTGATCTAAGAACAAGAACCGTTCATAACGGCGATAGCGGGCACCGTGGGAACCGACTTCTACCATCCTACTGAATATTTCATTACTAGAATACATCTATCGCCTATTCCTATTGTGTTACTTTGACTCGAATTGAATGAAAAAATTGATTTTGAATGTCATGTTACATTTTGTGGAATATTTTCAATTTACATTCGTCATGTCGCTGTCATGTTAACATGTAGGTAAACATTACAATTTGAACCGTTCATAACGATTATGAACGAGGGTAATATGAAAAGTTTTTGATATCGTTCGTACATCAGAAAACAGAATTTTCAAAATTGGTTATGGAACGATTTTGAAACTGTTAAAAAATTATGTTCTAAAGAGGTTTCAAAATGAAAACTCAACTCAAACTCTTATATTTGAAAACAGAATTTACTCGACATGTATTATTATGAATACATGTTATACCAAGTGTATATATATAACAAATATTTAGACTGTTTAAAGTGCTATCAGATCCTGTTTGTACCACGGGTGTGAATAAATATGAATAAAATATCTCACATTTTTTATGAATTCAATTTTTATTTCTTTGAAATGAATTAGGTATTTTTAAAACGGTCGCATTACACAAACCCAAAGTCCTATTCTAGCGAAGTCTACATTAAAGATATCACAGTATTAACTTAGGTACTACGCTACACTGGTATTTCTAAAGATTTAAACATAAATGCAAAACACCGACGAACGACACTCGTCGAAGTGAGGAAACAAAAATAACAGATCAACTAGTCAGAAAACAAAAACCTTATTTTATTAAATTAAAAACATTAACTTCAAGAAGCAAAGCGAGCTCATGCATCAAATCAACACATCGGTTCTAGGAACGTTAACGGTATCGAACAACAAACGTCTATAGAATAATTATTTATCACACATGTCACAGTCCGGGATGGAGAGCTGACGAGAGATCATCGGGGCCGGGAGCGGGCCGGTCACCAGGGCCGCCACATCGACTGGGCGGAGTCTGTTTCGGAGGCGGGGCTGTGCGGCGGAGAAGGCGGCGCGTATGCTCTTTTCATGCCTATCGCCTCGCCTTCCGAACTGCTCTCCGCTGGTCTCTTCAATCCTCGCTCCACCAAGGTCGACATAGGCACCGCTTGAGCCGCCTGCGCCGGAGGAGCTTGAGCTATCGGCTGCAGAGGCGTCGGCCTCGCAACCGCACCGGGCGCGATCGGCTGAGGCTGCACCACTTGAGGGCTCTCCAATCTTCTGATGCAGTTGCTCAAGTGCTGGAGTAGTCGAGCGCCGGCTTGCGGGTCGACCGGGCCCTGCCTCTGCATTGCGTTCGCAGCCAGTGTGGCGTTCGCGATAAACTGTGACACTTCAGTAGCACACTGGGTGAAGCCGGCGCGGAATCGCTCGGCGTACGACATTTCAGGCTTCAGCACTAACTGACCCCGACGCTTCAGGCTGTGAAGGTGGCGCACGGTGAGCTCGAGGATGTCCGCCTTTTCCAGTTTGGACACGTTTTCACCTTCCGCTTGGAGAGCGGTGACCATAAGGTCCTTTAGTTCGTCGAGGCATCGGTTGATGCGAGCTCGCCGTTTCCTTTCGAGCATCGGTTTCATGACTTTCCTGTATTGATAAGTCCGGGAGACCGGCTCCTCGTCGGGGCAGTGCGAGGGCGGGTGGAAGGCCCCGTGCGGCGGGGACATGGTTCTCGCCGGTAGGATCATTGGTGTTGCGCTCGCGACGGTCTGTAAGCGAATGGCGCGCGCGCCGCCCGCCGCGCTTCTTTTATGCGCCCTACAGCGATTGTGGCAAAACGCCCGTGATAAAGGTAGGGCTGTCACTTCTGCAAGTATTATTAAAATCTACTATTGATTTACAGAATTAACCAATTTGCAACTGAATTGAAATTCGTTACAAATTCCAATATTTTTTATTATGTAATATCAAATTATAATTAAATTTAATATACCTAAAACCAATTTGTTTATTAATAATTGATGGCATCTTACGGCTTTATTACCATTAATATTTTTTATATATACTTGCATTGTCCTTTAATCCTAACAGACATTAATAAAAAAATATTTTCTAACCACTTTAATACTTCTTAGTTTATATTTATTCTTACATTTATGTATAATTATCTACTAATAACTAAATTACGAAATACTTGTATTGACTGGTAGCGCATTACTCCGTTGATTGAATAAAATAACAAAATTTAAATAGATGAATAAATAAAATAAGTTTAGTTACGGTTATAAATATTTTGGCATACATACTTATATGAATTTTGTATTCGAGTCCACGAGACCTACTGCCGACAAACTGCATTGCAGCTTGGTAGATTTACTTAAAATTTATTTTATGTATTGTTGTAGACATATAAATTAATGAATAAAAGTAGTATATTATACAATTTTTCTTCTTAATATTTACCAACTGTTTCACAGTATCAGGGTACCAAGTTTCAAAGTTTATTTACATTATTTGTACTTTAAATGATTCAAATATACGAAATCAGTGTTCCCGAGGGCTTTATAACATTACCAGTATCTAGCAGCTGTAGTCTCCGGCAGTCAGCTGATTGCAGCTGGCCGGCGCGTTCTCACGCGGCTCACCCCAAGACGCGCGTTTGGCCCCTTGCACGGCTAGACCCCTTGAGCGCCGCAATCTCTCGCGCGAACAATGACGTCACGGGATGAGAACAGACCTGTAGCGACTCTTTAAATCACTGTCACCATCTTTGAAAACGAGAAACGATACAGCTATAATAATAGCTTGTTTCATTTAATACAATTTCGTACAATCGCTTAATATTATTTAACAATTCGTATTCATTCCTGAATAATTAACTTATTGCCAATTTCAATTATTAGAATATATTTAGTAATTATCACAATTTAATACAGCGGTTAAGAAATAGGCAATTCGAATTTAATGCTATGTTAAAAATGGGTGAGTGGCAGCCCTGCGAGGCGGCACAGGCAGAGGTCTACGCGACACGCCGCGTGTTATCGCCCGCCGGTCATACAGACAGACAACGAATAGAAATTGCGCTGCTGACTTTTTACAGCCTGGGCGTGTGTACACTTATCAGTGGCGCATTTAGAAAACTGGGGCCAAGATCGCTTTGTGGAAAATAGTTTTGAAATAACCTACATATTGCATGACATTATTACCACACCTAACATTCTATGAACATCCGTTATATTTGAATTTTAAAGTTTTCCCGCACTTTTAATAACGCACACATATATTAGTATCGGTAATGCAAAAAAAAAACATTTAGAAAACGAAATCTTCACACTTAACCTTTAGTCAATCCATCAACGTCTCCGCTAATATCTTCACGACAGTTCGGTAATCTTCACTCGAATAACAACGGTCTTAATTAGTCATACAAAACAATAACATTCGCCATATCGGCTTGCAAAGGTGTGAGTCGTTCCCAGCACCGCTAGTCGACTCGACACCGACCCATTGTGCGGTCGAAACTGGCGTGACGCTACTTACTCCAATTCTGTCCCGCCAACCAGACTGCGAAACGTCTTAAGTGTTAACACGTTCCTTCTTATTGAGCGTAAAGTACCGCTTCTTGTGGCGCGCGCGGCGCTTACGACCTGTCGGTAGCGGTGATAAATATTTGACGAGAGGCAGACGGTCGTAAGCGACGGCCGTTCTCCTGACGGGGCAGACGTTCGTCTTTGGAAGGCGTCGCCGTGGGAAAGCCCGTGCCGCGCGCGTTCCCACACACTCGGCCGGCACAAGCCAACCGATAAATTATCATAATTCCATTGTGAGTGAGACGGTACTAAGAAATTTTATACTTCATCAATCGCCGCGTTGAATACATTAGCGCGTGGACTCGACGCTTTGTTGACTGATGACACAAGGAGCTGGGATTTGGACCCGCGGCCGCGGCCGCGTCTCCTTAATATTTCTCTATCACGTATCACTTTATGACAGCAGCCGTAAATTTTCAACTCTATGACACCGTACGCTGACATTACGAGCCCTAATGATAGATTTTTCTGAGTATCGTATTGATGACATCCATTTATTAGGTACGTTGTGGTGTATTTTAACTTTCAATAAGCGGTTTTTATGATGACTGCTTAAGTCACGATAAACTGAATAAAAACAATTGAAACCGAGCCGCGTCTGATTTCACGATAAATGTTATTCGTAGATTTTCGCTAATCGATAACATCCGTTGACTTAAGATTTTATTTTGAAGGTGATGGCATTTATTAGCGAATTGTAATGATAAAGTTCGCATCGCTGAGTTCCGGCTTGAACTGCGCAATAGATACAAGATAAAATATTATATTTGTGTTTCATGTGCGTATTTGCGATTTGAGCCATATACTCGTAAGTACGTAGGTACGGCTAAGAGGGTTAAAATAGACGACTAGCATGATTTTTTTTTCTTCAAAAATGTTATTAACTACCATCAGACTACAGGGTTAAATATTCTAACCTCTGAAGCATTCATATGACTGTTACAGAACAACGATATTTATCTTACCTACAGGTAAGTTCGTCAAATTATTACGTAACATTACAAAACTTACATTAAGTGTTGATTTTTATGTAACCATCCAATCATTCGTGTTAACAAACGGAATTGCTTGTGAATATTCGATTTTCTCATGTTTGTCCAATTGACCTTGACTTCATCCATCAGTGCGTTGACATACCGAACCAACATCCGCCTTCTTCTCCCACTCGTATATTACGGGTCCAATAGACCCGCCACAGAATCCGTAAACACACACCTACTCCATACGAAGCGGCCTGAATAAGTAAACACACCTTACACACACAAGATAAATTTATTTTAATTTAATAATGTTTCATTATGTCGTATCAACGTCGTTCAATCATATCGTAAATTAGTCATAATAGAAAATTATGCTCAAGTTTCTAAGATAAGCTAATATCAGCTAAGTATTTTACGACAATCCGCGAATGCTATAGTTGTGTTGTACTTATGTATTATACTAATGAAAAATGTCAAAAAGCATTAACATTGTTTTTAATCAATAATCTGCGAATCTACGCAATAGCCCTAGGCTACCGCCTTGACTATAATAAAAAGAAAGACTATCCAAATGATCCTACATTTACATAAAAATTATTTCTTTCCAAAATCAGTTCTATTTATTGGTACATTAACTCGCGTGTATGTCGAAAAAAGGGCTGGTAATGAATTATAGGGCAGCGTGATGACAATAATTGTGATTGCGTCATCAAGATAATGATAGTATATCACATAATAGGAACCATTTAGCTTGTTATCGTCGGAAACTATTCTTTATATGGTGTAATAAATATAATTTATTATTTTATATATTCAATTCAATTAAAATGATAATTTTTGCTCAAAATCTATTTCATTCTCCATATACATAGGTACAACGTTTAATTTATAATGTTGCGTATTACGCATGATAATTGTAACTTTTAGCTTTATTACAATTAGGTACGGTACTCCCCATAAACCTTGGTATCGACTACGAAAACCCGAGCTCATATCAAGTAACAATTTCCAGAAATTGGTCATTAAATATTTGTATTACCAAATGCCCGAGTGTATTGAACTCGACGACCGGCAAGTATTTATTGACTCTACTTACAATATCGCCGTTTAATCTGTAAAAATCAACAGTAAACCGTAATATTTGCTTTAGCACTTGATATAAAAAATATATAGAGCGAGGTGTAAGAACCGCATAAACAGGTTGATATGCGCCGTGATAAAAAACGTACGTATGTAAAAATTACATTTTGAAGCGCAATAGCGTTGGTCCTGGCAGTTAGGATGACACCTGGACAATCGGATAAATACGTATAAGTACTTATTGTCGACCAGGTGTTTATAGAGAATTTTGGTGAATCGAGTTCTTTTCTAAAATATGACCGCATAAATATAACTGACAATATCTGGAATCGCAAAAACGATTGTTTCACATTAAAATTGGGTCTTTACTAGAATCTTAAGAACGACAGCATACCGACTTATTTGAAACCATCTGTGGATAACTAATTCTCCAGCGGTGTGCTTTGATGTTCCATATCAAGCAAGATAATGTGCAAACACCGCAACTTTCACTCCACCCCAGTAATTTCCCAAATTCTATGAGGATTTTTAAAGTCCATTTCTCTAGAATACACTACAACAATTGTCTTAACGGATAACATAAAAGGCTCATAAAATAAATATGCTACAAAAATAACTGCGAAGTAAATAATTATAAGAACAAGATAAGGGTTTTTTATTCTTTGCTTGTAATCTTTGTAAACAAAGGTGTGCCGGTGAAAAAGGTAGGGCTCCATAATATTGTTGTGATGAACAAATAATAGTTTTCTATTGGTTATAATTACTTCGGCTTTTCGAAAAGGAAATAACGGAACAAAAGTCTGCACAATGTGTACCTAATCTGACGATCAATACACAATTTGATAGAAATCAACCTCGTAGTTTTCAATCTACAACTGCTTTATATGGAGTATCACAGTTTTGGTAATTGTTTCAAATATTTATCAATTGATTACCAATTCTATAATGTAGTTCTGTAAGGCCATTTAAAACGAAACGCTAATATTTTACTAACTCGTGTAAATGCAGTGTTTTAGCTATGAAATGTTTCATTCCTTTTTATTTATTCCATTATTAACATTTTATTATTAATAGTGACTATAATTAAGCGTCCAGAGACCATTAATCTTTTTCTGAAATCTTGTCTTGACAGTTTTAAAACATAGGTATATTTAATTAATAATATTTTAAGACATATCCTAGAAACGAACATTCCTTGTTTTATTATTAGTTTGCAATATAAGTCAACACACACAGACACACACCAACACAGACCGAGTACTTTTATTATGAATAGATAAACCAAGTGCAATATGCATAAGATATTGTGGCCTTAACTAGGAACTTTCTATTGCGATTCTGGAGATTTAAACCTTACTACGGCAAAACCTAGTAGCTTATTGTTGTCTTTAGCACAGAAAACACACATAGATAATAAACAGCTGTTTGGACGGCGATTTTCCGACTGTCATAAAAACACCTCCAAGTCTCCCAACTCATCAACTTCACTAAGTGAAACTATGAAGCCACATTGATAAAAGCAGACCACAGTTAGAAATATACGATACCTTTTATCTTTTCGTCATTAATTTTCAAAGTCATAGTTTTGGAATTGAAGAACTACTATTAAAAACATTTCTGCAAATGGGTATTAATGATTTAGTTGTCAAAACAGTTATTGTAAAACAGTTGTTGTAAAACAGTTTCAGAAACTGTAAAGTGCGTGTTATCGGTATGACCGGTAGGTGTAATGAAGGCAAAGTGTACAGTAACGTTCTCTAAACAGTGCAGCGATGTTTGCACAACTCGACCGTCTCGGCTCCACGGCGAGTGCCGGGCGCCGCGCCGCGGCCGGGCGTGGCGGAGGGCGTGCGCCTCCATACAAGCCGCCGTCTGTGCTACTATCAGCTTACATATATTTGTACTACTGATACTGTAACTTACAGCAGCAAATATCGAACTGTACAGTTGAGAATTACAAGTGGCGTAGGTTCAGCTTTTTATGAATAGTCCCAAAGTCATCGCTATTAAGTATACATACATATATGTACTTACCTATTTAGTACAGAATATTTCTTCGGCCAGGATTGCGCGTTTCTTTGTTGATGTGCTCTGCTCTCAGTAACTAAGTAGAAACTTGTCGAGCGGTTTTGAGTGTGTAGGTTGATTTTTGAGCAACGTTCGAGTATACGAGTATAGTCACGTTTCGTATAAATTGCTTGCATTTTTCTAATTACACACCCTGACTTCGATGCAACTTTCACCAATAGATAAAATAATTTTTGCGGAGTGTTTAAATGTTTATATGATGTTGTTATTTAAGTTATCGGGTTTGCAATTTATAATATGTTTATGTGTTAATCATAAACGGCGATTAGGTTAGAAGTAATCCAACAATGTAAAAAAAAAAATTCTTTGCGTGCGCTGCTGTATTTGTTAAAATCATATAAAAATCACTTAAAAAAGCATGTTTATTAGGAGAATCCCGTCAATTATTTGATGAAAAACCGCGAAGTATAACTATTCATAAATGAAACATAGTTGCATGTCGCAAACATCACGGTGCTACATCATCTTTTATCAGGCTTACATTTGTTAAGACGAAGGCAATGGATAAGTAACCATTGACAAATGTGTGCTAAAAATAAATATCTTGTCAATCATTCGGCTTTGTTCAAACATTGGTTACGCTTCGAAATAGACATTTATCTATTTAAAAAGGAGAATTAAGATAATTTCCTGAATCACGAGTGCTTTGGAACCGATATAGCATCGAGATATCGCTGTTGTGAACTTCTGATAACAATTGGACGTCTTGAGAGATGTTGCGTTTTGTTCTATATATTGCGAAATGCTGAGAAATGAATTGAGAGAGTATTGATTAACGGTGATGATTGATTAACGGTGTTAATCTCAACCACCGCACGTGATTTTGCTAAGTTATTTATCAAAACCAATAAAGTTTGAAACATCTTTGATAATATTTTTAAATCGAGTTAAGTTAAATTACAGTCATCAGTCACAGATTGGTAAACAATTTTTTATTAGACCTTTATGTACATATACGAGTATGTTAACGATAAAATCATGTAGGTAGCGATGCAGTTGATTTTCCTTCAGACATGTGATATTGATTCATGTTGCCATGTTTGTGTGAACACGCCCACGCGGTAGCACCCAACATGTAAACCAAGCTTAATTGTGCATTGACTTTAGTTGGCGCACGAACCCTGTCTCCGTCGAACTCTGTGAACCGTTCATAATTGGTGCTACTTCAGTTAACAATTTTACAATTCTTAAGTAAATCTATTCGGAACTTACTTCATAGGTTATAATCAACAGGTACCTTTTCGTAATTCTCGTATAAAATGCTGATCCAAGTGCTCAATACAGGTAATTCAAATTATTTGTATACTCGCAAACTGTTTTGAATTATCGGATAATGTAATTATATCTCTCCACCAATTCACATTGGAGCAGCGTGGTGGAGTATACTCGTGGTGGAGAAACCCGTCCCCAGCCGTGGGACAAAGAGTATGGGATAGTGGGACAAAAGGTTATTGATAAACGTAGAAAAGGCAAATAAGTTCGTCGGGACCACGGTCGTTAAGTATCCCTTATTTCTATCTATTACCTTTGCATAAGCTTAAATGGAGAAAATATAATATTTTTTCTGTTCTACTCTGCTTTAGTACTGGAAATTATAAAGCGATTACTTCATGAGTTACTTTAATTTTTAATGTTGAACAAACAAGTGACTATCCGTAACGTTGTATGTACCTACATACTTAATACGGGAAACTAAATCGAAAATAGGGTTTGTTTCGTTCATTCAAATAGAGGGCGTCAAAGGTCAGTTTCATGAAAGTTCGACTTCCAGTAACTAAATATGTGGTATTAACGTTTATGTCTTTTTATTATGAATAGAAATATTTCATCGACTTCTCATCGAGTTTACATGGTAATATATGACAGGATATTGCTCCTTGCACTCTTGGTGACTGAGCAGTTAAGGCGAACGTGTGAAATCGGACACGTGGAAGAAATTCACACGCGATCCGGTTATTGACTTACGTACGGCATCCCTACGGTACGTTCCGTTTTTCGAAACCCTGAATCTATTTAATTAACCATCTTTTTGCTGTTAATGAAACACTCTTTCTTGTAATACCTGTTTATGTATTACTATCGATAGCAAATTTGAAAGAATCGTACACCAATAAACTAATTGGAGTGAATTAATGGTTGTTTATATTTCTTGCCGTAGATTTCTTGAAAAATAATTAAAATTAGACTTTAAATTGTCTAAGTAACATTTTCATCTTTCTCACTGAAAACATTAAAATACGAAACGAAAAATAAATAAATAAGTAAAGGAAATATATTATTCAAGATGCTGCCTTAACACTGACGGAACAAGCCACGGCTACTTATTTACGTACGTAAAAACAAAATTGCTTGTTTGCATCACGTTATCTTAGAGGTGTAGACACAATATTTCCAAGTGCCTAAGCGTGACGTCAGACTGGCAGTCGTAAAATTACTGCCGAATCTTCGATTATAGGTAGGTTTTGTGCGAACGTTGAACGAATTGGGAAGAGAGCGATGCACTGTTGTTCAATGCGATATAAATTTTATTTGCAAACACAAACGCAACTGAGTTCTTAATAAGCATAACGTAAACAAAGAGAATGCTAATTAGTACATAAAAAGTATCGTCGGTGAAATATGAGTGGGCTTTTGCATGAAATTAATTATTTTATTCTTATTTACAAACACGACCACGTGTGCCTTACACGAGATCTTATGTTAGCAAAGTGATGCACTTTGGACGACATCAACGAATTTGTTAATTTTACATACACAACTGTACGATGATGTAAGCGCTGAGATCTAAATAAACATCTATATATATAAAAGAAAGTCGGGTTTGTTACAACACTTATAACTCGAGATCTGCTTCACCAATTTTCATGATTT
>DWGJ01002373.1:0-15999 GCA_018246895.1 Aspitha aspitha aspitha | reverse complement strand
GTGTTTGCCGATTTTTGCTAGCCTATCTATACTAATATTATAAAGCTGAAGAGCTTGTTTGGTTCAATGCGCTAATCTCGGGAACTACTGGTTCGAATTGAAAACTTATTTTTGTGTTGAATAGTCCATTTATTGAGGAAGGCTATAGGCTATAGGCTATATAACATCGCGCTATGACTAATAGGAGTGGCGCAGCAATGACAACTGCAAAAACGAGGAAATATTGATTTCCACGCGAAGCCGCGAGCACAGCTAGTGAAAATATAAAATCGCAAACTAACAGCAACATAACTGTTTAGTAGCAAATGTTATATTTTGTCGTGGGACACATTACGACAAAAATGTTGTTATGTTTTATCGAGTCATGTTACGACAAAAATGTCATTGTTAGAATTGATTGATTTTTCGCGCGACTGCTTATTTTGTATGTTACAATAATTGATAGATTTGCCATTTGTACGAAATAATTTCGGTATAGTATCCATTACTGTAATTTTATGCTAATTTGGCTTATTTAATTTTAAATCGTTATATTATCGTAGTAGATATATAAACCGAAAAACTGTGACGAAATATAAAAAAATCTTGCGAGAAATTTGCGAGAAAAGTCAATGAGATTTGATGTTCGTAATTACAACTAACATGAAGAGTAAGATAATTTTCTGTTTTAGTTTAAACATGGAACGTAAGTTTCAGAGAGAACTTAAGTTTTAAGTAAACGTGTGTAACTTGGCACATGTCATTTAAAAATATGTCTGAATTTAATTATATTAGAAAATACGGTATATTTGACTAGTAATTATGAATGTAGAGTTTAAAAGCCTTGAAAATTCTCAGTACCTAATGGATCATATTAATGTTTAATTTATCTGTTTTAATATTAGAAAAGAAAACATATTTATTTTGCCCAACCAAAAAAAATATAGCTAAATTAAATTAAATTAAAATTAAAAAATACTAAATACTAAATGAAAATAATAATTAAAATAACAAAAATAAAAAAAAAGTTTATTGTCAATGTATAGTAAATATGCTGCGGACAGAATTCATTCAGATACGCATTAAACCTGGCAAAAATACGTTCCCGGTAGTGGATCTGTCGGTAACTAGTGACTATTAGCGCCAATTAGAGGCACACGATGTGGCGGAAATACGATCGAATAAATGAGTGAGCGTCTAACGGGCGTAACACGAGCGCCGGGCGGGCGGGGGCGCGGGCGGGCGGCTCAGGTGACGGCCTGATGACTGGGGGCGCAGTGTTCGCCGACATATAATCGCGTTTGTAATTGTAGTGGCTCTCTTATATGTAATTCTTATTTATTAATTCTTGTACACATAAGCAAAATACGAAAAGAACGAATGTTTCGTTAAATAAGTGTATAAGGGGTCACAATTTATAGTTATGATATCGTTTATTACGTAAGCAAAACCAATTCAAAACATATAAATTACTACATGCAGTTGTTTTAGCATTACATCAGTTGGGAAGAAGTCGAAACTTTAGTAAATACTCGTATTGTGCAAATATATTTTTTGTGAGATTTTATCAATTTATTTCTAAATAAAACAGGATGCAGACTGAATGACAACCCTTGAAACACGAATCTTAAAATTGTGCAGATGTTTTCTTTACATTGTGTAAATGAGCACTAAAATGTCGGAAATTCCACCCGTAAGAAGGTAAAATAGGGGTTAAAAGATTATGTTAATTTCATCAGTTTGGAAGTAAGGATAAATTACGCTTAAAGCAAAATCTATATTGTTAAGTAAGCCACTGTATTGCTCTCGGGTATTTTAAAGTGTAGCTATACGAAGCTACTGTTTTATACCACCCTAAAGCACCACGCATACTTCTCGAGTCCGAGGCACTCCGCGCGGACCCGGAGCCCCGCCGTAGGCCGCTGCCACGTTTACTCGATCTAATACCTTTGGTATTGGCACTCGCAGGTAACCACCTAGCACGCCTTTGATTTGCCACTAAATGAGAATAAAACAATAATAATCGCTCATTACCATACTCCAGAGCGTGACCTGTAGCAACGCGATTCGATACTTATTTTACGATAAGGACGATCGGATTAAATGAATGGCCGAGATGTAGACGCGCCGCCCGCCGCCCTCTTGCCACTCTCTCTCACTCTCTTCACTTACAAACGATGTGTCGCGGGTGGTACCGTCGCCTCAGCTAAAATAAAGTAAACATACAAACAACTCAACGGAAGCATTGTTATCACGTCTGTCTGCACAGACTCATATCAAATTTTTGACATTCCACCAAAAAGTAGTGCTTTTAATTGTATATCCCGTAGATACAGAATATTTTGAGTCATTTTGACACTTTCTTCCCTTCGTGCTTTACATGTCTCGACATGTCCGTCGTCAGCTTCGTCCGCTCTCTCCGCTCGTGTCCTCGGAGCCCGTCGCGTACACATCTGTTCGAACCTTCGAGAAAATAACTAAGAGTTAACATACGAGTACAATGAAATGTCACGTAATTATTTGAAGGGTTAATTTCGTTCCTTTAATTGAGGTTCAGGCGTCAGATGCCGTTGAGTCATTTAACCTACAGAAATTAATTTAGAACAGTTTCATCAATTTTGTTCCAGCAGCATCGGCACGCGGCACCGCAGCGGAGTAGCGTCCCGAAGGTCCGGGGCGCTCGCGGGGCCGACGGCCGAGCGGGACCCCGCTGCTAGATATTCGTCTCTGAAGTACAATAAACATATACAATAAACAGCACCAATAATAGGTACTACAATTATCGTCGGTGTTATTTTTCGAGAAATTTTCTGATCTTGGCCTTTTTAATAAAGGACACAGTTTAATTAAAACAAAACACACAGAATACACTTACCGGAGATAAAACGATTGCTCCGTTTCATCACAGCGACGGAGACGTCTGTCGCCGGTCTCGGCGCGTGCGGGCCCGGGCGGGCGCGAGCGGGCCCGGGCGGGCGCGGGGCAACAGCGGCTCGGTTCGATTTGCTCCCTTACCTCACGGTTCATTGGTGGCTTTCAGACGGACAATGTTCCCTAATGATGCACTTCCGCTTGCGTTCCGCCGACATTTGTTCAAAGGATTCCATAGATATGGATGTTACTCAATACGATCGGATGTTCTGATAGCGTTCAGTTTCAGGAAACTATCAATAAACTGGTCCGTTCGCCGAGCGCACGGAGACCCCTCACTGCGGCTCGACACTAGAATGTTTGAAATCATAATGACATGTTAAGTAACCAGTGTACCTATGTACATGCGTTCTAAGTTCCGTGTGAAACGATAAATTAAACATTTTGTTGACGTTGTTGTATCCAATCCCGGCGATCGTGCTCCGGGCGCCGCTCTCAGTGTTTGTGTTGTACTTCATCTTTATATTTAAGCAGATATTTTAAGGCATGTTATGAGAATTAACTTTGTTTTTCAAGAAAAATTGCTATCGGCTTTATTAATTGCCGAGCGCCGCTTATTTCTACAAAGCACAGTCATAAATACATAGTCGTCGGTGGTGACGCCGTTTCGTTCATTGTTTAGGTATCGTAACAACGTATCGAGCCAACATTATCCGCCTCCTGAACTAGCTACTTTAATACTCCCGGCTTTTTATCCTTCATGTGAAATGTTTCCAAGAGCGCTCGCGGGCCGCGCACGTGCTGCGGCCGGCCGCCGCCCGCTAATGACGGAAATTGTTATCGAAAAAACAAGCGATTAAGATTAAATAAGAAGAGTGTTCCGAGCTATTCTGCGCGCTGAGGTTGTCGCCGAGTGCACCGTTACTTACCGTCCAGCCGTAGCATCCGTTTCGTATGTTCCAGATTAATAAACCAAACATCTCACTGGACAGACGTGGCTTATATTCTTTTAGTTTTTACTTTGTCCGTTTGCTTATAAGTAAGTCGACCCGTGGAACCGGTAGGGGCGGTGTTCGTGTCTGTCGCTAATCGCATTCATGAATAGGAATGAACAGTTAGTCAATGTCCATGGGCGTACAGTTAACGAAATTGTTCTCCTCAGAATGAGGTCGCGATCTTATCGAATAACACAAAGAAACGAGAAGAAATACAATCGGACGTGATAGCGAACGGCACAGAAGAAGTAGGAGACTAATTACAGAATAGCTTCTATTTGTTGAGGTTTTGCTAATGACGTTCTCCTGTCGCATTCAAATGTAAGAAATACGTCTCATTTACATAACATTCTGATTGCACAAAGCGAGCCTCGAAACAAGGTCGGAAGGAAATATAAATGACGATAGAGAGCCTCCCTCCTCGTCGCGAGCACCAGCCCGCGCCGCCGGCTTCCTCATTTAAACGTCTACATTTTTAAACAAAAGATAGGTACCTATTTATATCAAAATTTTTATTAAAGCACAAGGAACGGAACATATGTTAAATAATTACACAAATAGAAACTGGCCCGCTGTAGGCGCACTTGTTGGTCCGCGGAAGGTCTTTTATTTCCCTCCTATGTTCAGCCTAGGTTCTGGGCTGAGAGTTTTCCCCGATCCGCCCCCGGGGGACGAGTTCTCTAGGAGTTACAGGCTCCCCTGAAAATTAATAAATAAAATATACAGTAGTACTAATATACAGTAGACCTAACTACGCCTTGCCGTGATTTAATGAAAATCATCATCATATACCTATGTATATTAATAGCGTAAGCCGATTTTACTCCCAGTTTCTGCCTATATTCATGGGTTTCTTAACTGTCAAACATTTAATGTTCATCCCATCGATACAGTAAACTCTCCCCTCAAAATCCTCAAATTACAGAACATGTTTAAATAAAAGTTTCCAATCGACAACATATATCCACAACATTCGGATAATGGCGTATTCTAGGTTATAAATATTGTAGAATAATATCAGTAATGAAAAAGAGTTGACATTGATTGACATTTTTTGTCAAATATCATGCGTTCAGAAATATATTTTGTGTAAACAATTTATTAATTTTTAATATTAATTATTTTATAAAAACTGTCCTATCGTTTAAGTTGGATCAAATAACAGATATGTATATACAAAATTTCATTGGAATTCGGTTCAGTGGTTTCGGAGATTATCGCAAACGAATATCGTTACACGAGATTTTTATATATGTATATAAGAGAAAATATATTCACGTAAGAGAAGAGATTATTTGTTTATGTAATGGCTCTACATAATACGAAACGAAGTCGCTTCCCGCACGCTTACAGCTTTCAAACTACGAAAGGAACTTAAGGCAGTTTGCGTCAACAGATAGGGTGATTTGAATGTACATGAAAAGTACATTTATGTAAAGTAACTAGATCTGTCCATCCGTCTGTTACGCTTTCACGGCCGGCCCACTCGACCGATTGTAATGAAATTTGGTGCGGGGATAGATAGGAAGCCTGGGAATGAACAGGTTTTTTTTATCCCGATACTTCGATATCCCGACGTTACGGGTTCGAGACGTACGCGGGTAACGCCGCGAGGCACGGCTTATTTTTTTAGGGGACATAAACGGAAACTTTTGAACATACATAATTATAAAATACATACTGGATTCCAAGGACAGGCTCGGTCGGGCGGAGCGGCGGCGCAGAGTTCGGGAGGCCGAAGGAAGCCAAGATCCGGCTCCCCGCCGCCGCCGCCGCATCTACATGTCGTGCCGCTAGCACGCACCTTGAAACTACGCAATTGCGATAAAAAGAAAACAAATCAAATCTGAATTCGACCCTGCCCGACGTTCTCAGCCGCGACACGATGACGCGATAACGATTGTTCCGGACCTCGCCGTGGCGGCAGACATTTGTCCTTCCGCTATGGTACGAGTTAGAGGCTATTGAGGTATTTTTTTTAATAATGTGGGAATTGAACACTAGAAAAAATGAGAAAGCAAATTGTAATTACTGCTACGAAGGAGACGATCTTCTCCGTCAAAACGATCGATTACCGGTCATCGAATCTCGAAGAAAATCAACATGAGATATCGTCCGTTCGTATCATTGACCCGAACGCTACGTACCAGCCCCGAGAGCGCGGGCCGCGGGGAGAGCGGGGGGGGGCGCAGCGACGCGTCCTCGACTTCTCCCGGAACACCCTCGATTTCTTAAATGGGAGTCACTTTGTCAGTTTTACATACATGTTGTTATATTCGACAGTACTGGATGTTTATAACGTTAGGAAAATTCTAAGCAGTCACCCTAATGTCGGTACATTTTAACTAAAACCTTGGAAAAATAATAAGTGTTCGAGATTTTATACGGGGAAAGAACGAGAACAATGAAATATTTTTTAGTTCACCGTCGTAACGATCCAGCCGCTGTTTCGTAATCGCTGCGCGCGCGCACGGCGCCCCCGAGCCGCGTCCCGCTGAATAAAATGCATATGTATATATGTACTTTTAGTTTTATAGCACTCTCATAGACAGTTACCACATTTCAAAAATGATGAATCGAATTATCCAAGCACAACTCACTTTACATTACGTAATGTCGATTTATTGATGACAGGACGAGCGCGGCCACGTCCTCCACGCGGCGGCAGGCTCCCGCGGACCGACACGACTCACCGGCGGCGAGGGGACGCAGCGCCGAGCCCCCCCTGCCCGGATAATCCCCTCTTATCCGCCAGGTGAGACGTGCACTCGTGTGAACACCGACATGAGACTTATGTGGATCTCTCCTTTGACAAGGAGATCCCTCTCGTCGCCGTGACGTCGGCTTAATGCGGGAGACGGTAAATATTTATTTCAGGACTCGTACTTCAAGTTAGCAGCTACAGTAATCATAAGGTAGTTCTCCTCGTTATTGCTTCGCTGAGGTTGACTTACGAGATTTGCATCATTTATTTTTATTAACATCGCTGGTATGTGTAACGAATTTGTACTACAATATTGTCATCACTTATTGTTCTGAATATTCCGGTAAACAATGGATATCACGTAACTCACTGAGCGATCGGAGACGAGTGGGTTGGATCCGTAGCTGTACATGTATGGGATAGAAATCAGAAAGTTTATGGATTAAGTCTTTCAATCTGTGGGTCGGTGTTCCGGTGACGGAATCCACCTCTGACCGAGAATTTTTTTATTTCAAGATTGAGGAAAAACAGAATAACGGTGAAGAAAAGTCACGCGAGGCATGCTACGCCTTTAAGAGGGCCATAGGCTATATGCCACCGAAGGGCTATAGGCTTTTGCATTCTCATCGAAAGCAGAGACTCAGTCTAACAGTGAAACAATAAAACATTTTTACGATAAAATATAATTAAGATGAAAAATAAATACTTATAAACGGTAATCGCTCTTCTTATTGACGGAGGGGAGTCATAATCATTAACGAGCGTAAAGGTTAAATCACACACACTAGCGCTTAATACTTGTCGTTAAAATCACAGTCGATCGATACAACAATGAGGCTCATAAAATTCAACTTTGGGTCAGAGCTCAGGCGGATTTCCTTCGGAGGGGCGGTCGGAGACATCTAGAGTCGCCGCTCCAGGTTTAATCTGCGAGATGGGCTCGTCGCGCCGCGCCGCCCAAACGAGAAACGTTCCAGATGCAAAGTGACTCCGATTTATCACCTCGAGCGTTGCTTGCTCGCTCCGTCGTGGCCCGCCCGAGACCGACGCGCCCACAGAAATGGCGCTCTTGCATTGACGGAGTACTAGCGGCACGGAGAAGCGACGACTGGCCCGCGGACAGTCTCACCGGTGATGTCGCTGTCACCACATAAGACCGGCGCCGCTAGCTCGATGTTACAAGTACTGCGACCTACGAAAGGCGCAGACCGGAACGACACATATTACTGAAGATACACCGCGAGCGATCCCAACAGTCCTAATTATCACTCATTACTATCTTTACCATATGTTTATCCGTCGGGGCGAGGTGTCCATGTTATCTATAAAGATATCGAGACATATTGCAGGAATGTACGACGATATTATGAAGAAGGTGGACGTGATTAAAGGAAGAAAGTGGCAGATATATTGTATTGAGCTATTTGTGCTCAACATTGTGTGAGCTCAGTTGTGTGAGCTATTTGTGCTAGTATAGTACAATACAATATAGTTTTCGACGATGACAGTTGATATGACTTCATGAAAATAAACGGAAGCGGCCCCGTGTCACTTCTACTCGACGTGTCACCGCGCGAGTCTATCTCCGCCATTATTTATTTGCGGACGGTAAACTTTTCTTGTCGTCCTTTTCTTGGAAGCTATTCGTACAAAATCAACAACCCCCAACTCGTGCGTGAACACACTACTGTTCATATTTTGCATATTTATGTCGACACCTCTCTACCGCTGCTTACTTTATCACCTATGTATACTAATATTATAAAAAGATAAAGACTTGATTCGTTGGTTTGTAAGGGATAAAATCTAAAACTTCCGAACCGATCGATTCACGGTCAGTCGGAGTGGGCGGGAGAAGACCTACGTATATTTTATGTCCTACAAGTATTGCACGCGGGTGACACCGATAACTAAGCAGTAATTACGATATGCACCTGGCGCGATAAAGCCGGCCCCGGGCGCGCCCCGCCGGGGACCGACCCGGAGTACTCTTCGATAATATCTCACGTAACTAGTCCCTCGCGGTCCCCACTATAAATGACCATCGATTTACGGCAGCCGTGCACTCGGTTCGTATACGAGCCGCGCTCGCAGATGTCTCACAGAGGTTTATAATTTATTGGGATGTAATTAATGGGTACCAATAATATCACGAATTTATTCAAAAGCAAATGTTTGAGGGCAAAACGGATATGATAGTAGAAAGTGTGGACTGGAAACGAGAGTGTGGTGAAGGTGTGCGGTCCCGGGATAGTCCGCAGCTGTAAGAACGATGTGCTCAAAGAGAGGCGGGGCGACTCGGATTATGGAAGCTGCGACGGTTCGGGCGCGAGCTAGGAACGACCGTCGAATTATGAACCATATACATAGAAAGGGCGCGTGCGAATGGCGACAGGGTAGAGGTTTACCGGTTTAACTCGAACGACTGTATAACTCCGTAGCTCCGCGTCTTTATGTTCTGCATTAAAACGTACAAACTAAAGACTGCTTAAGAGATTTTGTCGTAAATCTTTGTAATTTTAAACACAATAACACGTAGCATGTTCGTTTTATTTGTGGTCTAAATAATGAGTAGTCTGTCATAGACCGCCTGAACGGAACGATCGGTGTATGATAAGGATTACGCCAAATTGCGTTTAATTTCGAAAATATTTTTTTTTCGCCTAATAAATAAGCGTCGAGGGGACTCGTGAAGTATGTCATTATTTTCGCTAAAATTAGTGATCGCCGAGCGGCGCCGAGCGCATGCAAATAGTCTTAACGGTTAAAGGACACAAGCGCCGGGAGCCAGAATAATCTAGTTAGTAATGGATTTTTATGCGCAAAACCAATCTGAAGAAGTTAACTAAGATTTCTCGGCTACCGGTCGCATTTTGTAAAAAAACCGTGGGATGAAAGAGGATTAAATTGAATTAGGGCGTTACCACATTTACGTGGCCGCGACGATGGATGATAGAATTAAGGACGTCGATCGATTCATCCCGCGGCTTTCACTGAGCGTTAAACAAATTATTATCCGGACAAGAATCGATACCGAGCGACGACCGACGAGCGACGAGCGACGCGCCGTACGAAATACAATCAAACTCAAGTAGTGCAAGTACATAATAGATTCAATGTGGTAAAGTAAGGAGGGGGGGATGTGAGACGAGTACGTGAAACCGTTTTGCATGAATCAGTCGATCGGTGCACTAATTGTTCGTGCAGTGTTGCATACAAATACGTCACTCTGATGCATACTCTACAAACCCATCCACGACTGCCTCTACGAACCCTATTACTTATGTAGCTTTTTCTTCAAGTTCATTGGATTGCTCGATGTCGAGATAGACGCGAGTCGCTGATCCTCAAACAGTTCAATAGATTAACGAAGTCCACTACAAATTGAGAATTTCTTTAACAAAGCACTTGGTCTTTTGAAGGATGTTTTGTTTGAATTTGTTTAGAGATTATAAACGCCCATCGCTTTAATTTTATATTTTTATTCAAGGTGAAGCGATAAAATTAGCACGTCAGGACCGTGGCCGGGAAATTTAGTAGTTTACAGATTCATTGAGCCCAACAATTCGACCGACGGTCCATTAACCTGCACATTCCAAGTAAAATGATGATCGTCTGTTTATCTACATACCTCCTCAGTGTACAAAATGAAATACCTGAGCAGGACCGATAAAGGCCTCCATGTACTTATTGTTAGATGTATTTGACAAACAGGGATTGTAATTGGTCCTTCATTTTATATAGCCAGTAATGTTGAACGTTCATATACGTACGTGTACATATATTAAAACGGCTTTTCGAAATATATTCGTACTAATTTAATTTAATTAAAATATCCTATCAGCGCCTTTATTGTTCACGTCGTGATCCCCGCGGAGGCGGGCGCGCGCGGCGGCGGCTGATTACTCTCCGCTTGAATATTCATGGAGCCAGCCCTGACCACCGGCGGGTGCTATCTGATGTATTTCGAACACCAATTTCCTACTTTAATAGCTCGGCCTCGGACTGCCCACTGAAAATTATTTTTTCCTCTAAAAATAAATACAAATTATTAGTTTGGCACTTTTTGGAAAAACGCAATTAAATGCCGAAAAGAAAATTCACTACTTTATCAGTTTCATATTATTCATAACTCTATCGTAGAGGGAGCTCCATAATCTTAAAGGGACCCGTATTCCAGGCAGGCGTAACTGGCCTGCTACTATAATTATGAATCACTGAAAACGATCGCATGAGTCCAAACCCAGCAATACTCCGAGGCGTCGGGCGTCGGGCGTCGGTCGCAGTCCTGCACTCTCGAAAGGCGGTGCGCTTAAAGCTTAAAAACATGAACAATTATAAGCCCCGAAGAACAACACATTTTTTTCGAATGACCTCGGATGAGATAACAATTCGGCCAGCCTCCGACAGCTCGGTGACCTCACTCTACTTATATCGACACCGTACCGCGAGTCGGGCCGCGCGGCGCTGTCCCCGGTCGCGGCAGGGCTCCATGGGAATACGGGCGGCTCCTACATTTGAAACAATTTAAAAAATATAAGTGTTTAAATATTCTAAATACAATTTTCCCCAAAAACAAAATATGCTAATAAAGTAGCGTCAGTATCTCCGTGTTCCGACATCCCCTGTTTTGTTACAGCCGCTATCGGCGGGACGAGTTCGGGAAACAATTTCCGGCGCTCGGGGACGCCGACGTGCCGGAATGTGCCGGAATGTGCCGGAATGTGCCGGAATGTGCCGGAATGTGCCGGAATGTGCCGGAATGTGCCGGAATGTGTCAGGTCGCAAAAATGTCTTAGAAATACGCAACAAAATCCATTGTCTCAAGGAATGAAAAAAGTATTCACATTACGTTTACGAGGAGCTGACGTATCGCTCAGTTCGCGATTCACATTTTGTATCGTACGCCGATGTGCGGCGACGTGGCGCGATCTCAATAAACACCTTCAAAGTGTTTCGCTTCATGTGATACATCAGATGTCGATTCTATAAATTCGTGTGCGGCTCACACGTGCAGTAGGTGCCGGCTCGTGACCCACATTGTAATTACTGCCGGTTCATTTCTTCGTTAGAGGGTGCATCTCCATTTGAACCGCTGAGCGGGTGCGCGCTGCGGGCGTGCGGGCGTGCGGGCGGCACGAGTCGTTCTTTTCGGTACTTGCATTTCTCATGATGTCTATTGGGACGATATGTCACGTTCCATGTCAGGGATTTGAGTGTAAATAAAATTAAAGAACTGTAAAATTCATGAAACAAAACTCATGAACTGTAATACATATAATAAAAAAAATTAAAAAACACGACTGCGTAAGAAATATGAAGTAAATAAATAGACTGTAAATAAAAACAACAAGTTCAGGTTTCTGATAAAAATTATTAATACTTCATTGCAGAACATTAACACACGGAATTGCGGACTTTGACAGTCGGGATCAACATACCCGTAATTACACAACATGTTGTAAAAGTGAACCGTTGTTGTCTTCAAATATTGTTTTTTTCTTTATTGTTACACATTGTATTATGTTACACGTAGCTGCACGTCACGCGAAATAAAAACATTTTCTTTCTTTCTTTCTTTCAAATACTAGGTACGAATATTTACGAGTATGTTAATATATACGAGTATGAAGAGAAATGAATGTCAATAGCAGAAATAAAATGAGGTTACAGTAGCCGTCGTTAGGGCCCCTTAGACCGTGATCCATCACGCTGCCCTTTTTCGGATTACAGGATTACGAACGCCTTACGTAGTCTTTTGTTCATGGATTTCTTTATGCTATTTTCCTCTGGATAAACGTGATCAAATTTACACAACACTGTGTCTTACAAGTCAGACGAAAATTGTTTTTAATACATCACGGATTTAAATACGTTCAGAATATTCTCATTCCAGGCATTCCTCGTGACGCGAGCACGATCCCCCGCGGGTGACGCCGCCCCGCAAACAGTTCCAAACAAACGTGACACATGTTACACTGAAACGTCCCAGATATGTTATCTAATATGGAAGAGCTGTTCCAATGTTATATTAGATAAGTTGTCTCTAATCACCGCGCTTAGTCTATCCTGCTACTCACCGACGCGCACACCGCGGCGAGCTCTATTCGTTCCGTTACTATACTACATACTCGTAGTTTCCGTTCGAAGCACAACACGTGGCCTCTTGCCGTCACTCTGTGCGCCCAAATGGATGTCGAATGCAAAATATTTTGTCAGCTCCCGCTCGCAGTTGTGATAAAAGACCTGAGCCTAACGGCGAATCACATTACCTCATTTGTGTTGCAAAGCTGAGCGGATTGAAAGTTAATCTCAGTACGGGGCATGTTTCAATGTTCCCAAATGACTCGGTACAACGGAGCGGAGCGCGCCGCCCGCTGCGTGCGTTTGTCGACAAGCGCCAGTTAGCGCTACGAACTTATCTACAATCTACAAGTCTACAAGATCTACAAGTCGACGCATCGTTCACTGTTATGTTTGTTCACCTTCCGCGCGCCGCTACCGTTACGAAATGAAATCTATTCTTAAATCTCATTCCGGTAAGGAAACTAAAAGTCCTAATCGGATTCACATTTCTCCTGCGGGAAATGTTATAATCACGCACTGGTCGCGCAAAAGAAAACTTTTAATGAAGTTCGAGAGCGACGAGCCACGCGCCGACCGCGCTCTGCGACACGTGTACTTATACCTGCGGACGGTTCATCTCCGGAGGACTCGTGGTACCTATTTTTCTAATTATTACATAAGCGCGTTCCCGCCTCTCAAATTAAAAATGTAATTTTTTATTCATCAATTCAACTACATGTATATTTACCTATTACGTTGCTAGCTTTTTGAACGCTATGTCCAGCGGACATCGCCGTTTATGATGGACACCAGGTAACGGCGTACACTCGAACGGATCGAACTGACGCGCACCGAGCCGCACCGAGCCGCACCGAGCCGCACCGGGCCGCACCGGGCCGCACCGAGCCGCACCGAGCCGCTCGAGGAAATAACTCCTATCCCGAATGAACGAGCCGAGCCCTCCGCCCGCTACCGGGACAGTGGAAGAGACCGGTGAGGTCAGCTGAGAACACAAAATTGAAAAAATATTATAAACTTGATTTGAATTCAATAGCATTTGAGGAAAGAACCATTTCGAGCCAACTGATTATAATAGTACCGCATTAAAACTTAACAATAAAAATATTACGAGTAAAACTTCAATAAAAGAAAGCTCGTTCCCAAGTTTTATGTTTTTTCAATTGAATTATAGGAGCGTTTGCGGAGCGGCCGCCGAGCGAGCGCCGAGCGAGCGCCGAGCTCCACTGCACCACAACGGACGACAATTGGGTTATACTCGTAACTGGAATATCCCGCGGTCAACTTTTAACCGGAAGGGAAGCGGCCGGCCGCGCTCCGAGCCGCACTCTCCATTAATGTCGTATAATACTTTTAATACAATTTCATTACAATTCGCGTAGATATTTCAACAATTTTGCTAAACTTCTTAATGTTCCAGTAATATTCCTGAAGTGGTACGGCGCAAAGCACTCAATTAGTAATATTCCTTCTTCTTATATTCGTATTTACATTTTAGAAAACGCTTGACATAATTACGTTGTGATAAGAAATTACAACAATACTGAAATTTTACAAAACCTTGTTAATTTGTTATTAATCAGGTACTGGGATATTGACTAATATAAATGCAAATGTTCGTTTGCTTATTGAGACGTCTGTCTGCCGTTAGCCCAGGAAGTAGTTTTTTAGTAGGATTTTGAATGAATTTGAGCCTACAGATAGTGTCCTGTAAATAATACAGGCTACTTGTAATTAGAATACATTCATATTTGTATGAGATTCAGCCGTGGCCGCCGAGACGTCTAAGAATGCAATTATTCCTTAAATAAAAGAGGACGTTTAGTTATTCTAACGCTCGCAACCAATTTTGTTTTATATAAAAGAGTTAAAGGATGTAAATAGTTGTTCCTTATAATCATATACAGGTGCTTTATACCGTGAAGCGGCCCGCGAGCACAGTCCCGGCGGGCTGCCGGCTGCCAGGAGTCGGTAACTACCGCGTATTGCGGCGAGTGCGGTCGTAGGTGCCGCGGACACGGCACAGGCCGCGTATATGCGGTCGGCGGAAACTGCCTTCCATAATCAAATGGCTTCTTGTAATGAAACTACATATAAGATATCGTAAAGCTCGTGCTAAGACGGCGCGCCGTCGCGCGGTCATAAAAAGTTTAGATATTCATGAAGTTTTACAATACGGCTTTTAAATAGAAATTATTGTTGGTATACCATCACGCTAGCTCCCCAACGGTGTATCCAGAAAACGGCCACTGTATGTAGGTACCTACGGAACTATAGAGTATATCGCGAGTGTTTCACTGCGGCGAGTCCATTCACGAGCGACGTGAAAGCAGTAAGTTTCCGGAACACTATTAACTGAGCGCCGGTCGCGGAGCCGGATAAGTACGGGGTGTTGCTGCTATAAAGCTTCTCGTATGTATTGTTTATTAGCTTGGCCTCGAGCGGCGCGAGCTCTAAAACAACGCCGCCTCGATCGTCACATATTAAATATGACCATAATAAACTCTTAAGCTATAAAACAATGAAATGTATTTTTTCTTATACTTTCGTTCCGTAGTATAGATAGCCCAGATATTGAATCGTTCTATTATGGGATTATATTAACCAACTCAATAACTCAATAAAATGCCATTTGTAAAACGTAATTACGTCAACTGTATTATCAACAACATTACCAGTAATATTAAGTCACTCGAGAGAAAACGGAAATAGTTAAGAATTAACCAGAACAGCCTCCGAGGGGACGCACCGAGCGCCGCGCACATCACACAATCATGTTGGCGACCGCGGCGCCGCCCGCCCGTCGCGGAGCTACACCGTCCACGAGGTCCACGAGCTATACAGACAAGTTTCAAAGTGTTCTTTTTGTCATCAATTATGCAAAATAGCTCAGTGTATTTACATAGAAACTAACGAAGAGCTTAGAGATAAGGAAAATGATAAAATTGACCTCAGTAACGATGACACGAAAATGTACGTACAAACCTTGTACCGGAGGTTAATGTGCGACAGTTGCTTCAATATTCCCGCCGCAAATGGGTCGCGCTCGTCACCGACACGTCACGAGGTCATGTTGTTGATCAAGTCGAGCTCGGAATGCGAGTACTCACATGCAGTATTTCGGAATGTGCATTAATTAATTTTTATTTTGGAATACTGGGACAATACGTTAGGTAATAAATGATTCGTTTAAGCAATGTTTCTGTACACGGTACACATCAGACGACGTCGGACGGAGCAACCTCAGGAAATCGATTCATTTGTTCGGTCGTAACCTGATACTTTCTCATTACACGGAAATCACGTAGAAAACTATGCGACAGTATCGTTCCGACCGGCGAGCGGTACATTCACTGCGGCGGGGCG
>DWGJ01002372.1:0-16001 GCA_018246895.1 Aspitha aspitha aspitha | reverse complement strand
CCAAATTAGGCAATTTAATGCCTGTGTTATGGTGACCGGACAGCTGATAAACATACATATATACATACCATATAGTACTTATTTAGATATTTTTATTACTCCCACCCAAACAAATGTGCTCATCACACAAATGTGTGTCCTGGGTGGGAATCGAACCCACGAGCTCCGGTTTCGCAGTCAGGGTCTCTAACCACACGACCAAGAGGCCAGTCAATGGAATACGTGTGTGGAATTGTCCTTAGTTATTTATTTATTTTATAGTAGGTACGAATAGATTGAAAACACCTCTGCAATACCCATCCAGTTTGAGTTTACAGAAACGTCTACTGAACGCGAAGGACGTGTTGTCTCGCGTCGGCGACAATTTAAAACGTGATCAAAACGCAATAAACAAACACAAAACGGAAAAGCAATTTGATTTCATTTTCCTATATAATGCCCTTCACTTGTTTGCGCGTTACGCGCTCCGGCGTTTGACAGTGACGCGTTAGATTCGTCAGGCTGCGCCTATTGCAGAGTTGGAAACGGATTATGTTTCCGATTAACATTTTGTTGGGCTACAATCAACAAATAGACTTGCGAATTGGGAATTTAGAATCGATTTTCCACTCGATTGCATCTTTATAATGTGCATCGTATTTCTGTTTCAACTGTTTTATTATTTCACACACACACAGCTGAGAATCCACCAATATAGAGTTCTAGAAAGACTTTTTTTAACCCTTTTAATTGTCCCATTGTTAAACATCTCTTTCAAAATGAAAAGGGCTTAAACCCTAAATGCGTGTTTTTCAAAATGGTTTCCATCTCATCCAGCATCGAACCCCAGACCCGTTGCATGGAAACCGAAATCCAAACCACTATAATATCACGGCTTCTACAACACACAGTTGGACATGTAAATTTTTCATCAACTTATACAAACTGTTGTTTGAATGGAAATCGAACCCGTTATTCCCTGATCAGCAGACGAGTCTATCCTTTATAAAAACAGGTCAATCTACGGACTGAAGGGATTACCCAATAAAACATTTTGCTTCACGGCATAAATAAATATTGGTACCTACTAACAAATAGTATTTTGGTATATTTTGCACAAATATTTGTGCTCGTATAAATCAAAGGATAAAAATTTGTTTGGGAGTTTGAGAAAGTATGAAATACAGTTAGCTAAGAACATATCTCACACTCTGACCCTGTAGAGGTCAGACCCGCAATACGTTATGCGGTGAGCAGGGAATCAGTAAACGAGTTTGGGTAACTGTTACCCATTTACGCTTGCGTTAGGCATAATATATTATACCTCACGTAAGTTTCTATTTAAGCTTTCTGTGTTAATTAAATATGTAAGGTTCCTTGTAATTACATCTAATCGCCATTACGTACTTAAACCAAATTTTTTATATAATATATTTTTTTGCTTTATAACAGATAATGTCGAAAACGATGTAACCGATAGTGATAATAATTTGGATTGTGATATTTTTTCATATCTAACCTAGCAAACACGCAAGGGGTCAGCGATGATAACTTGACATGGTTTCTGATAGAACTGTGCAGGGTTTTCCACGCCTTTCTTGAAGAGCACTAAGACAGCGCTCGAGAAATACCTTGGAATGAGCAAACCGAATTGTGCAGGATCGTCACAAGTCCTACCGATGTAGATGTAACTTCAATCATCAGCGAATGGTTGATAAACTGTTTGAAAACAAGCTAAAAACACCTTAAGATATCCATCGATCATTCTGAAAAGGTGAGCAAAGTCTGGAAGTGCGCTTTCAGTGTCTGATAAGCACAATTTAAGGTAGAAAACGAAGCCTCACTATATAAAAGTGGCGGAGCGGGGGATTAAAATTCTATTAACTTTATCTACATTTATCTCACCCCTAGAGATCTGAGCACTTGAAGATAATACAGTTAAATCGTTCAAGGATTACGTTAATTATGTGAATATTTCGCGTATAATTGCTGATAATAACGCTTGAGATTCCCTCGACCCTTAGGACTTGGCGCCCGATGTATCCCGTCTAAACTTACTTAGCAGTTGAAGGATGAGGAGGGTAAGCAAGAAATAGTTAAAGGGATTTATATTGTTCCCTACAACAATTGTACTCAAGTCTTTGGGTAATACGTACCTAAATTAATTTCTCAACAACAATTTATATATAATTATACTACTTTCAGTCTTAGGAGTTGCTGTCAATCTTTTGTTGTTTAAAAGAGTGCTGGGAGATTTTTTTTGCCGGCTTTTTTCTCTCGGTATACTATACTCGGTCTCAGCCTGAGGCACAAAGCCGAAGCACGTTGGCTAAAACATGATCTTCATTAACTGTACGTAGATATATACCTTACAATGAATAAAAAATTTGGATTTGAATTTGTTCCGATGGTCCAAGCTGGTACCAACAAAATCACTTCAGTATTTTTGACGTAGAAACCTAATAAACCTAACCAAATATTTATACAGACGGTTACTTTGCATTTCCAATATAAATATGGATAGGTAATAGTAACCTAATTTCGTTTAGTGATTCTTCACCTCCATGTTTCCTAAGTCGGGGCCGCCCTAAGTGACTTTCGATGGAACATATTGCGGGTCGGCCCTTGCGGGTCGGAGGGTGGTTTTAGCATTTTTTCCAGCAAATTCAGTTGCGCGGCTACACGTTCCTTTCACCTTCGTTCGTGTGGAAATTTTGACGCGAAGCCATTTGTCGATTTCCGTTTAAGGCTTTCGCGGTGCGCGGCTATTTCGCGCGGTGATTTTTTCACTTAGCTACATAGAAATCGGTTGTTTCGGTAGCACTGAATTTTAGGTATCGGTATTTTTGGTATAAATGTTACATTGCATTAGAATGCATAAAATAGATTTCAGGTTTTGACCCTTTTAGAGATTCATACTATCATGACGGATGGAGATATTGATGGATATCAAGATTTACCAACTATCGCTTACCCTCGCGTGTCAGATATTGGCTGACGATGAGGCAGACGCTTCAGAACCCGGCGCATACGTATGCAAGATTGAAGAAGGTAGGATAATAGAGATTGAATTAGAAAAGAATAGAAAAATTTGAAACTAGGTGCTCTCTCCGTAACCCCTTAGACTAAAATATGGTAACTACAAGTAATTTATAACTGGGCAAGGAACTTTGAGCTTTCCGGCACAATAGTTGAATGTTGGAATCGGAATTTATCAAACCAAGACCCCTGGGTTCACGTGTCACTTAATAGGAACATATTAATGTGCCCTTCGATAGACGCACTTGTGGAAAGTTACTAACCCTCAACCAAACCGCGACCACAGCTACACTTAGCAGATAGTTTTGTAAACTCATCAAAACTGTGAACGTCTTTATTAAGTGAGGTCAGTGAACCGAAGTTACTCTTTCGAATAATTTCGTATAGTACAACAGTACAATTAAAGGAGGAATTACTGTGTTTCTATGCTATCCTCTCTTTAATTTCTATTGTACTGTGATAAAATACTGATATTTCTATTTTACCGTCAAATATCCTATTTGAAAGGTGATTTCAATTTTGCTGCGAATAATCGAGACAAAAGAATGAGTTGCTCAAGAAATCATCTCTTATTGGCTCAAATTGTACAAGAAAAGTTTAATGTTCCAACAGAATCATCTTCGATTGACAATTTTCTCGCAAATGTCGCGAAACGTTAAAAAATGTGCTTCCGAATTCACTATTGAATAGAATAAAAGAAACTATAAGAGCAATGCCGTAGTCGTTAGTAAAAAATCCTAATGTTCACGCCTTCCAAATTTTACAGTTCACGATCTGCCACCGAATAGTACTTTTCTCCAGCGAAGCGGGAAATCTGTTTCATAATTTACAATCATTTTGTCGGATGAATTTGAAAAAGTGTTCAATGTTATTCTCTAATTTGAAATGAAAAATATTTATTAGCAGAACCTTTAGTGATATTAAGGATTTAGCAGGTTACAATTAGATCGACATTAGAAATTAGAAGAGGAAGAAGAACTCGCTCTTCACACTCTCTTCTTCTTCTCACTCTCGCTCTTTTACTTTCTGTTTCTTTCTCTATTTCCGTCTTAAATTTTGTTAGTTTCCTATGTCACCGATTTGTAATGTCATTGCATGACCCGCTTCAGATAAATGAATTTCAAGCAAGAATTGCACGTTTATTTCAATAAGGCAGCAATTCTTTTGTACACAATTAAAAATCATTTCAGAAGCACCGAAAAAACGACCCGTTTTAACATCTCACTGTAGATCTACAAAACGGATTTGTTCCTGTTTTATTCTATTCACTTAGTGAATTCCATTTGCCTCACCGCTAAATAACTAATGAAGCAGGAGCTTACCATGTACCGCTTGTTCCACTATCAACAGGAAAGATAATAATAATTATCTCAAAAGAACATCAGACTATGGTGAATATAATCAATATTTGATATTGTTTATCATTATGTCGGTTGATGTTGATTCAATTATTAATTTCTCATTATCATCAACGCCATGATGGTTATTATCGGTATAATCATTATCATTATAGTCATCATTAATATCGTCAACTCTTTTATCGTTTTATGGGACAAATATTCTCTTCCTTCTCGTCACAGCTTAAATAATTATGGTGAACTCTCTGGTATGCAAGTTTCCTTATTATATTTTCCGTTTCCGTTAAGTGGTATTTAGCTGAATATTGAAATAATGCATGCTATTTGTAAGACGTAACATCCATTGGTAATAATACAACCCCAGAGTGGAAATCTAGAATCTAAGCCCTAGACTATCGTTGCTTCTTACAATTGTATATCTCAATGGTCATCGTTATCTATTACGGCTTATCTACATAGGCTATTATGAAACCTGAAGGGCGTAGCATATTATTATGAGGGAAACAAAAAGGGCGTTTATTGACTGCAACCCTTTTTACGGTTCAAGGCTAGATGCGGGTGTCTTCCCGCAACCGAGGGAGGCATTAAGGATAACGGTGCACTTAGTTGGGAAAACAATTTTTATGGATAAAATATAGCACACACTTTATCTAAATTAGCCGCAGCTTACTGATACCTTGCTTCTAAGCAACTATCGCCGCAAATTGAAATTGTATTTCTTTGTGTACCTACTGCTGTGACGGATTGTTTTAATAAATTACAAAACCTTTTAGTAAACAGATTAATAATATACGAATAGAGTATATTATTAACCTATTTACAATTTAAATAAGGAACGATTGGTTAATCAATCCAAATTGAAAAGATTACTTTCTTCCACGCCTTTTAATATGTAGAAATAGCAAAGATGAGGCTATATATAGTTTCTAGTCAACCTCTGATAATGGAACGTCTGCCCTAAGGACAATAGAATTGTAATGATGACTGCGAAAAGCAAACTGCGTGTTTAGGTTAAAATATGGAAGGTACCTTTTGTTTCCTTTACCGTTAGGAAAGATAAAATCTATTTACGTTTTCACTGTTAATGAACGTACAAAAGGGAGCTTAATGGACGATTATGTTCGCTTCTCGTAATTAATTAAAATTATTAATAATTATATAAATTTATGAGATTTTGGCAATTAGAGTTTGTAAGTCTACATTTAATTAGTAGCTTTGCGGTATTTATGAATAAAAACGACTTGCCTCTAAGTTATTATTAAATCTTTTCAAATTAATTTACTCGAAATGTCTTCAGGGTTTTCGGTTACTTATTTTTGACTAACAAAACTGATTAAGTTTAATAAAACTTTCCTAATTATCGCCGGTCGGTACCAATCCATCTCTCCTAACAACCGACGGGTCATAGAGCAAAAAAGATGATATAAAAAATAGGTATATTATTATGATAATAATATCCTAGCAATAAAGCAGTTGTTTCGTCCGAAGGTTTGGTTGCCGGTTCACTTGTATACCAGAGGCGACTATCTTAGTCCTCAAGAGTAGCAACGCATCTGTGACCGACTTCTGATGGCGTAACTACTAACTTCTTTTTATATAAAAAATCCAATGTCATCGTTTCCAAAAATGTTTTTCCAACGTCAATCGACGTCGGATTCGTGTCGTGAGCACTAAAAGCGGCGAACAGATCTGCATTCGGAGTTCAGACAATAATATCGATGATTTTCAACGTTAACGATCCACTTGTCTCTGGAGTGCATTGTCTCCGAGTGGAGAGTAGTGCGGACATGAACTTGCAGTTCTTTGAGATTTAAACATTTCAATAGCATTATTTTAAGGAAATAAATAATAGGCAACCTATCGGTATTGCTTTTGAGGAAATGGACTTCGGATAATGATAAATTTGAGGAATGAAAATGGAAGTTTGAAACTGGTCAAAATTTTGAACGGTTTTTACGCTTACGCTTGCAAGTGATACGTTTACGTAAACCTTTATTATAATCGTACTCAATTAGAAAGATACAAAATCTAGATTAAGCTGTACATAATACAGCAGGTAAAATGGATTTTAATAATATAATGAGCTCCATCGATCTATTCACTCCAATTAGACACAATGACGAATAATTGTAACTCATACCAGCTAGTGCAATATACATATCAACGACAATGTTTATTTAATCACTAATAGCTTTAACAACACCTACAACAGTTATGAGCGTCACGGTAACAGCACGTGTTGTTCGCTTCCTAGTAGTTTTGGGATTGAAAATGAATTATAATGACGTATCCACACTATTCTTTTGCTCAGCTGGTATAGCTACAAGCGAGGTGCCGCCTATTGAGCTGATGCCGGTATAAAAATCGGTCCATCCACGAGCGCAAATGAGTTACGACCGATCCTTAGGGACGAGGGCGATAAAGTCTTGGCTCTGGTTTTTACTGTAACGAAATCGACTGAAGCGCTTGTAACGCGCTGGCTTATCGCAAACGATCTGCCGTTCAACATCAGGATTGGTACTAACCGTCGAGTATGGTAAACGACGAACCTTCAAAAATAGAACTTCAGGCTAACTTTAGAACTTTAGAAAACACTATGCAGTCCAATTTGATTGTTTTATACAAAAGCAGTGTGGCTATTTGGGCGGTTTAAGAACTTAATAGCCAGGATGACCACTAATCTGTAATCCTACCCGGCTTAATTAGGAAGGAAGGGGTTGAGATAATCGAAGGCAATAAATAAAATGGAAAGTTAAGTAACACTGAGTGCGATCTAATAATAGTTTAAAAGCCAAAAGGGCAGATTCAGGGATTATCATTTATTTCATCAGACAAGTTAATTATAAAACGACTGCAGTTTTTGTATATTCGTAAAGTACCAAATCAGAATTGGAAATTCTTAAGTGTGTGTTTAATTGATAAAAATATTTTTATTGTTTATTAAATCAGTCACTGTTACTTAATTGTTTACATAATGTAGTTGAAAACGAAACATTAGTATAAATATAGATATACTAAAACATTTTACAGAATTGATAGAACAATCCAAATTTTAAGGATCACAATCAACCATGAGTCCACTTGGACCGAAACAAAGCACGGGCTTTAGCAGGAAGCACGAAATTATATGCAGCATTGCTGTTTCTACGGTAGATTTGTCAGCGGTAAGCAACAGTTGCTACATGAATATTCAGTGCAATAGATATTACTATAGGTACGGCGTACAATGTTCGATACTAAACATCACTGCTCCAGACCAAATGATGCAGAATATAGCGAAGAATTAGCTAAAATACCTCTGGACGCGTTGGGCATGCGCCAAAAACAAAACGGATGGGATTAGGTAAAGCGTGGGTTCAAAAGTGGACATCTTAAATCTTGTTGGAATAAACTTGCGAGCATTAGCCTTGGAGTGGGAGCTTTTTGGCTGAAGCACGTCAAAACAAATGTGTTAGTTTTAACAAGAAGACTAATATTAGCTTATTAGTTTAAATTCGGGTCGAATTCATTGTTCATTTAAGTTGTAATAACAATGGATTTGAATTGCCATATAGCAAAAATTGGGAAGCTTAAGTATCTAATTTGGCAATTTTAATATTTCCTTGCATTTTTGTTGGCCATTGACTAAATAATATGAACGTAAATAAAGAACTTCTCCATATAAATTAAACTGCTAAATTTCACAGTCACCCGAGCGCATAATATGCTTAAAAAGGGTACAAAATGTTCTCTTCACATAATAATATATAGATTTATTTGAAAAAGCGTCCATTGAGATCGAAATTACAATTTCGTACATTAAACTGTAGCAACAGAGTAGCCGGCGAATACGGAATAGTTTATCAGTGAGCGAACAATGAAATTAATCAGTTTGAAACACGAGCGACCGTCCAGAAAACCAGAGCCGCGCCACCGATTACTCGCCTCATTTAAAATGATGCAGGCTCTTTGTATTTTATACTTACACTAGTAGACCTGACCACGCGTTACCGTGGCTTACATAATGTTAAATCATATATGTCAAATATGTCAAAATCCCGTACATGATGTTTCTCCGAGTAATTGTAAATGTTGTCCTATAAGAAAACATTGTTGTTGTTCAACCCTTTTTATTGGTCCACTGCTGGACCGAGTCTCCTCTCATAGCGAGATGGATTTAGGCCGTAGTCTACCACGCTGGCCAAGTGCGGATTGGTAGACTTCACACACCTCAGAAAATATTATATAACCTACTTTATAACATCTCTCAGGTGTGCAGGTTTCCTTACGATGTTTTCCTTCACCGTTATAGCAAGTGATATGTAAATTTTAGTTATATAATAATGATGGTGCACTGACTACGTTTAAAAAAATATTTTTATAAAAATAATTGATAAACTTATAAATTTCAAAACTAAAAAAACTGGTAACTTGAAAAATTATATTTGAACATGGTACCTATGTACATATAAATATGTGTGCGATATTTTTATCGACTGGAAGCGTTATGAAAATATTTTATAAAAAATAATGTACGTTTTAAACGAACATATTGGATTGGCAATCGCGCTAAACAATTTAATTTATATGTGTATTACTTGTGACATAAATTGAGTTTTCGTGCGATGGCCGAGTCAATTTATATATTACATATTTATTTAAAATGTTAAAGATTTTTAATATTGATATGGTCGCTATAAGATGTTGTTAGGTTACCTAGTTAGGTAACAACTTAAAACAGATGGTCCCATAAGTAGGTACTGAATATAAATTAATAATCGACTTGGTATTACTTGGATCTCATACCTTTTTACGGTAGAAGAACTTAGTTGCGAGACTTGGTTTTTTGACAAGTATTGTTTTTTATGGGATACTAACCTTTATCTAATCACAGCAAAAAAAGAGAGATAGATAAGTAGTCTCTAATACAGATAGGTACTATTTTAATTTATTTTCTCTTTTTTTCCTTGGACACATTTTTGGCTGGCTAACCACATCTAAATAAATTTAATCTATAGTAAAAACAGACGAACAAGTACCTAGATAACTTTTGTGGTCTCACTCATTGTATGAAAAATAAACAAACGTTTATTACGACTCAGCATTATTACCGAAAAGTTATATTTCGTTTATTACATTCACTGAACCAGAACTGAATTTATTTATAACCAGCAAAATTATTCGATGCATTGGAATAAAAAATATTGGCCCGAAGGTTCCTTTTAATATGAATAGGAATATTTATAGAAATGGTAATGTTGTACACGACGAGTAGTTAGTTACTAGACAAATTTTATTATTTAGGATTTCAATTCATTCAAAATTTATAGTTTGCAGTTAAATTAGTAATCTGTACTATATCCAGAACTTAGAACTTGAACTCTTGCTGACTCTTGTTTTGCGTGAAATTTTCACTATGATTCTACAATTGCATATTCTCAGTAGATACCCATGAACATCTACAAAAGACAGCCTTATCCCTCTGCTAAGTGTTCATATTAAAAAATAGCGTTATTTGTATCACATTTCCCCGTTAATGAAGTAGCCAATAGAAACATAATTACAATAATTATTTTTGGCCATTCGGTCATACTTTTTACTTGGTAAATCGGTTGTTTTCATATATTTGTATGTAATATAATACTTATATTTACTTTCCGTTTGGTGATTAATGAAGCATTTGTAAGTAACGTGCATTCGGTACTCAATCCATTTACAAATAAACAGTATCAATGGTTGTCAACACAAGGGTCGGCAAACAGCTGCGAGCGAGGGCAAATTTAATTGAAGTAATAAAGCTAAATCAATCGCATTGAGGAAGAGGGATCTCGATCGGCTTCTATCGGCTAACTCCCGAGACGTCTTGGTCCCCTAACGGATCAAATGCGTATTTACGATGTGCTGTGCAAACGTTTCTGTGGTTTCATACTACCACTATCGCTTACGCACACATAATCACTCTGAAGTAGATTGCCGGTGACTTGACGCTTTTTGGTTTCTCAAAAATTTTATATTCAAAGTTTAAAGTTTGAAGTAATTCATCTCCTAACTTACACAAAATTTATTCACAAAAGTAATCGCCGCGAAATTATGGAACTGTTTAGGACTGAAATTATATTATTCTCACTCAATGTATACAAGTATATAATAAATTGTATGTATGCTTCAGGGAATTTGATTATTTAATGTTTTCATTCCAATGAGTTCCTATCTAGACATGTTGTGTAGTTAGGAATTATACAGCTGTCTGTAACATCCAGTAACTTTGATTTACTTCGTGTAAGTAGTTAGTTAATAGGCAAGTTGCGTGGCTCTCGAACTTCTACATACTTAACAAAATGCATTTCAAAGGACCACGCCTCTACATACTGTAATCTACGAGTATATTGTTAGTGCAATCGCTATTCATGCTTCCAATAAACATTTTAACATATCATGCTTACATTTTTGTAAAGTTTAGAAGTACCTACATTTGACCTACTTCAAATTAGTTTTTTTGTTTTAAACTAATCAATTTCATGCCTTTAGATATATTTTCAATATCCCCTTTTTATATCGCAGATTGTTAAATTGAAAACAATGTTTTTGAACGTAATTTGAATACAATGTTTTGAATTAAAGTCGACTTTTCCTGGACACGTTACTAGAAAAGGTAATTTGTATTTACATATTTATACATTAATGCTATTGGTTATGTTATATTATATACTCGTTCGTACATTACATAAAAGTTTTTTTGGGTGACTTAATTTAGGTGTCCAGTACGTATTCTATAAGAAAACATTAACCGTAAATTCTAGAATGAGGATTGAAATTCACTTATATTTTTACCTACATATTACCTACATATACATATAATATTGAGCAAGGTAACCCTATAAATCTATGCTACGTATTTAATAAATTGGTGATCATTTGTCTGGTAGGTATTTCTCTGGATGAAGAGCCGCTAAATTAGGATTTTGTGCAAATACACTCTGTATTGCACTTCGTAGCTTTATTTACGGGACGCTGTTACCGGATTAAAAACCAACAAAATATCCGTTTTAAATCGAACGTAATTGAAGCAAACATGTTCTGAAACGGTTTTATTATTTTTCCATTTGTAAATATAACGCTATCTTTATTTATATTAGCTATCTGTATATATTGTGTTAGTTCATACTTTTTCCATGTCGCTGTATAAATGTTTGAATCGTTGTTCAATGCTGAAGGTATTAAATTGTTGTGTTAGGAGGGAAAAAACTTTTAGTGGTTTGAATCGTTTAAGATGAAAGGAGTGAAGGACTAATTACTTCGGTGTTGTTTAATCTCGAGTATTGTTGCTTAAAGTACTAGGACGTTGAGTCCCTGGAGAATTTGCGTTAACTGAAAACTTGGTCTCGCGATGCTTCGTCGACTACGAGCTTCATCCAGTAGGTATTTCGGCTATGACCGCAAGTACTAAACCGAAGACCGAAGTAATGAATTTAAGGTGACTTAATAATGTACATACAATGTGTAAGGCAATTCGGCATAATGGACTGTTATATCAAACGAGCGAATCTCCTGTAACTAAAGCATTATTTTTGCTATTGCGTTATACTTTTACTCCTGTAATTTTTCCTGATAAGTTTATTTTATCGATCGACGTATTTTAATTGAATATTGACACTGCGAAATATTGTACACAGTAATTTTTTTGAAGTATTAATTTAACTTTAATTTTACCGTTTTTTTAATTAGTATAAAATTTAATATAACTTAGAATAAAGGAATAAAGTTTAAAGTAATTATATACAGGCAACCGTAACATAATAAACCGTTTTTGCTTCATTTCGCTATTGCATCTAAACTCCACGGAAAAATAGCCTTAAGCCGCCGATTTTCATTAGGTAGAAAAAATGAGGGTCCTGAGTACAGATCCATTTACACCCTTAATATTTTATTCAACTTTTCTCTTTGATTGTATGATGACGATTTTATGACTTTTTGTTCTGCGCAATCTTATTATACCTATTCCTTGTAGCTGTTTTCTACATAGTTTTTACATACATACATAGTTTTCTACATTCATCTATATGAATTTAAAAAAAAATATTATTTTTATTAAAGTACGGGGTATTCTATGGATAAGTCATTGATGATTTAAAGTAGGTACCTACTTTTATTTACCAAAACTCTTCTGAAATATAAAGATTCATGAAACTGTAGTTTAGTTTATAAAAAGACTTGACAACATTTCCTAATCTCGCAAATAAATAACAGATCGGATAATAAAGCATTATAATGTGAGATAAGTTACCACAATATATGTAGGTACCTAGTCCATATCGATTACGAAATTCGACACGATACATCCAAGACATTCGTACGATTTATGTTCAATCGCAGAGGCTTAAACATAATTCGCCTGAAGAAATTTGGGGAACCGAAATATCTCTTTGAATTTCAACATTCTCAGTTCATAAACAGGGAACGTGACGTTTCCATCAACATGTAAACGAAACTCGCTCGAAGTTGCAAGCTACTTTGCAAGCTCGTACGCCAACTCATATTTCTACTTGTCTTGTTTAATCTTTAAGCTTGTTTACTTATTAACTCCACCTGAATTTATCTTCAAGAGTTACTAAACATTTTATTTTTTCATTTGACTAACATATTAAACACGTTTGAAATCCGAACATTTGTATTTATAGGTGAAGTTGGTATTCAAAAAGTTGTATGGAAATCATTTACTGTGCCGAAACTTGAACCGGAGTTGAAATTGTTTACTTTAATTTACGCATTCATAGACAATTTCAAACTATACGTCAAATAATCTGTACTTAACGCCTTTCAAGCGACAAAATGAAACGAATGCCTTTGATGAACTTTAGCTGTAGTGCCTATAAAGTTAGTTTTATTAAAGTAAATTCAGCCTTCCAGATCTACTGCTAAGCCTCTAGTCCTTCTAAATGCAGTGTTTATACGCCGTCTTCCTCAGGTCATTAATTCACCAGTCATGTAGGTGATTTCTACTCCTATTGCCTAGACAAGAAAGGATGACATTTTAAGCATTAAAATCGATGGAGAAGGAAAGTCTTCGAAAGCGAATCAATCAATCAATAAATGCTATTACCATTATATACTTATACCTATACCTAAATACCATTATAACTTCAACATTACCTAAAATTATTTTGGCTTTGTTTTCTAAATTCCTCATACCTTAAGTTATGTAACCTCTGAGGTTATAAGTATATGACCTCAATACCAAACTAAAAAAAATAGGTATTCCCTATGGGAATCGTTTTCGCCTGGTTTAGCTAACAAATTTTATTTTCATTCGTCTCCCTGGTAACAAAAACGCCGAATAAACTGACTTAACACTAATATTAATTTTCAGCAAGGCACGCGGCAGTTCAGTGTTTGAATTGCTCCTACCTAAGAAATTGTCAAATTCTACAACATATTTTGGAATATTACCACTTTAACTGCCAATTACCCAGAAATATTGAAAAAGCAGGTTTTACCATCAAGCTGTTTTATGACAACTATTTCTGTTATTAGACGTCCATTTGTTGCAGCGGCCACATGTGACTGCTGCCTTCTCGTTTGTTATTTGCTTCACTAAGAAAAACCATACCCTAACTGTACCACAAAAGTTTAGAACAGTTTGTAAATTTAAAAAGTAATTAAATTGTTATTTACCTAACAGACCGGCTAGGTACCGTGTAATTTGCGTTATTTCCTCTTATCGTCTTTTTCTTGTTGAAGAAATATTGTTCCATTATTAGTTTGTTTTGAAATCACATTATCATATATGTATATAAATGGTCATTAATTTCCGAAACCGACTTATACGTGTCTACATGGACACTCCATAAGGTTCTGTGGGCCCGTAATGACAGTAAAAACTACTGTGAACTATCCGAATGCAAAGTAGCCATTTATCACCGCAATCGTGTTATTGGACGGGTGATGCTCTGCTGGGACCTGACTCAATGGTTTGAGCTTTAGTTATTTGGTGAATTTCTTTTACTATATTTTCCGCCACGAGTTTTCGGAGAGAAGATTTTTCCATTCTATTTTCGGACATGGATTAAGGCGACTTATGTTATATAACTTCTTATTGCTAAATGTATTAAACTAGTTTCCTCCTTTTCTTGAAATTTTATTGTAATATAGCCATAACGTATAACTTAGAGCGAATAACCTTGAAAATATAATGCAAATCAAATCATGCATACAAAATATAGCATGGTTGATTTAATAGATATAATAATAAAATTGTTCAAAATTATAAGTTTAATTTCTTCATTACTGAGAATTAATTCTGACGGTCGTTAAACTCTCTCGGCGTCCTGTATTCCGAATAATCTCGTATTTTCTTTCTATTATTACGAATATTTAAGGGCTTAAGCCTTTAAAAATATCATAAAAATATCATCGTGTTTGCCTATAGATTTTTAATTGCTCATGTTATAGGTTGACACTATTTTATGAAACGTGGCCTCCGTTATGACCTCTCTAAATCTATGAGTGCACCATATATCAAACCACAATGAGCACGAATATTTAATTACACGTTTATAAATCGTCTATTTGTAAAGTAAGGACATTCCATTTACAAGCGAATTTTAATGCAAGTGTGACTTCCTAGTTTAACCAGTACCTCCCTTAATTAATATTTTAGGATTGTGTCGACTTTGAAGAGGTACGTTGATGAGATGTATGTGTGCATTACAGGACGTGATTTTGATGACAGCGTCGTTACCTGATTGCAGATGCTTCACCGCGGCAGTGACGGCGCGAGGCAAGCCGACTGAGATAATAAAATTATTTTAATTAAGATCACATTGTGTGCTCGTGTGGCATCAAGCGCGCCAGGGGCACGTCTTAGATACCATTTTTGCAGTAGGTACGGTACTTTCCTAATTTCTGTTTAATTTACCGTTGCCCTGAAGATATTATTAGAAAACAAATGAAGTTATTATGAAGTTATTTTATAAATCTATCACTCTATTCATAAATACGCGTAAAATAAAATTATCAATGATAATAATCTAGGTAAACTATTACAGTTTAGAGAGAAACGTACGAGTATGTATGTGCGTAGGTACATCTTCGTTGATAAGGGTACCCTAATGAGAGCGAGAGGCAGTCCGTAATATGGAATCTCACGGGACTCGTTTGGTCTTATAATAACGATGAAATTGAGTTCGAATACAATCAGATTAAGGCCATGATAAAAGCGCTTTGTAAACGGGGAAGCATTGTGTTGGAATTTTTTCCCGTGCTTAGTATATAGTAAACTCACTTCACATTTTTATATCTTTCATTTATTAACAGTAGCTGTTGTTTGTTATGACAGTCAGATAATTATGGATGTGAATAATTACCGTTAGAAAAATTTTAAAACTTTTAATCTTAACTGAGATATTGATTTATCAAATTATTATTCTATTTCTATTTAGGTACTTATATCAACCATCAAAATATGGGGATAAAAAATATCTTATTAGTTATCAAGCTTATGGAATAGATAATCTTTGTACCAAATTTCATTTATTAGGGTTCCGTACCCAAAGGTAAAACGGGACCCTATTACTAAGACTCCGCTGTCTGTCCGTCTGTCCGTCTGTCTGTCTGTCTCCAGGCTGTATCTCATAAACCGTGATAGCT